>APFE030100918.1:104297-128334 GCA_000404065.3 Pinus taeda
GAAGGAAAAAGCCCACAAAAGCATCCGGGTTTCGGCTTTTCTATCCAAGGAAACGGCTATTATGAGACATTACCAAAATTCAGAACGTGTCTACATACGATGAATATCTCTTCTCCCTTCTCCTATAAAAGCCCGTTCCCCCACAATGAACGGGCTAGTTCAGAGTTTTTGGAGATTAAAGCAAAAGAGCAAACAAGCTAGTGTGAGAGAGATAATATTTTGAGCTGAAAGTTGAAAGTAAGGTTATGCTGCCGGATTGATGAGAGAGGAAGTGTTTTCGCGAGACGTGTCAGACTGACTGCCCACCCAGCTAGAAGAGTTTTACAGTGTCAAGCCTTAAGTGGTTGTAATATCTTCTTTCATTACTTTAATGCAAAGCGACTGTCATTATGGTTTCATTTATGTGTTACATCGGTGATATGTGAATTGTATCTTGCTTGACTGGTACATAGCTGTATGTTTTTGGATTTTATGCTTGTTGTGGTTTATTCTTCACTTGTGCAGGTATCTATAAGCGAATAGCGACCGGCCGGAGATAGAGGATAGGAGCGACACTTTCCCCCACAACAAACAAGCGTTGGATCCTAGGTTGGTCTCCTAGATCGATTGTTAAATTATATAGCTAGAAACTTGCATGCAACGTGATTGATTGTTGCTAGACCCCTTCGGGGCTAGTGGGATCCACCTCTATCCGCAGAGGGGATTTACCTCCGCAACAGCTACTAATGATCCTCATGACTCTGCAGCCTACAACTCCGAGCTGGTGTGATTTGATTGAGGGATCTTTGAGTGAGTGAGTATTTAATGAGGGAGTTCCATCTCCTATAATCTCTCCTTCTTGTCTCATTTGAGTTTGTTCACCCTAATTAGCCATAATTTGCTCCCAAAAACCTGCAATCCATGTACATTAGACCACTAGACATAACATCTTACTTTTACTCATCTCATTAAGTAAAATATAATTAAAACATGTAAAGAATTATGAGAAGAGTTGATTTTAGTAAGCTTGGAGGCATATTAAGGTCCATATATTTTACCCAATGATGATCGTTATCAAGAACACATGGCCTAAGTGCCCTTGAACCGGAATGTAGATCACAGTAAAATCACTGGCCTAGTGACCCCTGAGCCAAATTGTGGGTTGTGGTAAAGCCAAGATTGTGTTGCCTCGGTAGGCCTAGGAATCCTTGTCTGTGAATGGAAGGATATACGGTAAAGCCAAGAGGTGGTTTTCTCTCCGTTGGGCCTAGTAATCCCGAGTTTGGGGTATGTGGTAAAGCCTAAAGAGTGGGTCTCAATTTAGTGCCTAGTAATCTGGGTTTGGATTGCGGTAAAACCTAAGAGACTAGGAGATAGGAAAATTCCTCATGATGTAGGTGAAGAAATCTAGTGGCATCCATGCTTGTTTAGCCTGTTCATCAGGTGGAGATCATGGTAAAACCTATTATGACATGTTTATTGTTGTGTCCTAGTGATCTAGGATGTATTACTGTAAATCCTCGTTTCTATTGATGAGGGAAAGATGGTTTAGCCTCGGGATGCCCTAGTTGGTTCTTTTGGTTTGAGTCCAATATTCATGTTTGGAATATGGAACGAGGGTGAATGGCTGAAGAGATATTTGGATCAACCACTATATGGTCAGGAAAAACATGGTAGAACCATCTCAGGTTTGGATTTTGCATCATTAATGAGAGGTTATTTCTCCTTATATTTATATGAGTATTATACTAATTAATATGTGGATCATATGGCTGTGATTTAATTGGTATTCCTGCTGCTATTATGATTGTTATATATGCTTATGGTTGTTATCATGTTTTTACTTGTAAATGAATGGACAATGTATGTATGACCTAATAGATGATAATGTAGCAAATGATATGAGGGAACAATGGTTCTTAGTGATTCTCATGTAAGTATGAGATTTCAATGCTTAAATTTGTTATTTACACCTATAGATTACATATTTGTGATATGTTTGATGAAATTCCTGTCATGGCTAGTCGGGATCTAGTTAAGGGATTTTTCAAGTATTTACTTTTGCATCATTATTTCCCTGTTATCTTACTATTCTGAAGGCATCATTCAATTCTAGGAAGTGACCAGGGCTCTGGGCCAAAAAAAGCAGCTCAAATCCTGATGATGCATCCACAACACTAAGTAAAATAGTCCTTGTATGCTGGCATGCATTTTCATGAGAGCAACCAGAGCCTCCTGGATGCTGGCAGGCCTATAACATGAGAGTGTCGAGATGTTAAGTGGTCAAAAACTTTAGTGGGACCCACGGGCAAGCTTCGTGAACTATTGGGATGGTTCTCAAGGGTCATGTAGCTGACATGGAAGGTATGTATGTTGTGTTTCCATTGATTCCATTTCCTTAAGGTCACATAGGAGGTTGAATCTAATCATAGTAGCCTATTGTCGCATGTTTACCTCAGTTGGCTGGTTACTTGGGCAGATATGGGAGGAGAGTGTTACACACATATTATTAAAATATTATTTCTATCCATTGAAATCTAATTCTCCACCCTGCATTTCACACATTAAAATATCATTATATACGTTGCCTCGAGATGTGTGAAGCAATAAATCTATGTTTTGCGGGGGGCCCTACTTACCCAATACTTAACCTATTCTACTCCTCGCTTCGCAAAGTTATTTCAATTTTACCATCTTTTAAATGTGTTCCCATCTCATGTATTGTGGACCCCCCCCTCTAAACCATTTACCACCTACTACCTCCATATACTATTGAAATACCATTTACCATATGGATTTGAATTTATAAATGGAGCATGGGAAATTTATATCTGCATGAAAGCTGATAATGGAGGGAAGATTTTTATAGTCGTATTTATCTTGAATGAGATCATGGGTGAAAGCTTGAGGTAAGAGGAGACTAGATCAAAAAATGAAATATATCTTCGTGTAGGTTAAATGAGGATACATGTTCCGGAAGTACATTCCAATACAATTCATGGATTTTAAAATGTTATAAAGAAATATTTCCTCTCTATGGAATAATTTTATAGAGGTGAAAACTAAATTTGACAGAGCACACAAATAAATGTTTTTAGCTATGGATATAATGAGGAAAATAATTATAAATATGAAAATACACTTGAAGAAAAAATTTGGATAATTTCTTATCCAAAAATTTTATATGAGTGAAAAGGGAGGATAGAAAAGATATTTTCATAAATTACCAAACATGGTTGGAGACATGGTTTTCAAAACCATGGGAAACTAACCAATAAATGGTTTTCACAGAGAAATTATAATTATTTATGAATTTTTATTTATTCATAAATATACCAAAAGTGGGAAAAACTAAATATAAAAACAGTGGAATGTTTGGGTAAATTGTTTTAAATTTTATTTATGAAATTCATAAACAAATAAATGCTACAATGGAGAAGTATTACAAGACATAGTTTTCAAAACCATAGATGGTTTTACAAAGAAAAGATTATTTAAGGAGATAAGAAAGGATTTGATTTATGAAATTCATGAAGAAAATAATAGTTTTAGAAGTCAAAATAAGACACGATTTTCTATTGAAGACATCGTTTTTCAAAACCACAAGCAAGAATTATTTTTATGGAAATATGGAAATATGATTTTATATACTTTTGGGAAATGTTTTTATCAAAATACGTTATTCCCAAAATTTTAAAATTAATATTTTTGAAAACTAAAGAGTGATAAAAAATCAATGATTTCCAAATCATTTCAAATGTTACGAAAATGATTAAGCATTTGAAAGATAATTTGTTGAATTATAAAAGGACTTTATCAAAGGAAAGGGGATTAATCAATTCTATAAAAAGGGACAAGTCAACCAGATTATGGGCTTATGAACTGAGTTTTAGGGAGTGGCTTCAACAACCTCCAAATTCTAGGGAAAAAGATAAACATGCTGAAAATTAAGGCATATTTGTGACAAAAGATGGGCATCATGTTTCAAGAGTAAGGCAATAAATCAGCAATTAGTGAGTCAATTCCTAGATTTGGAGGCACAAGACTTTCAATTAGCTCCAGATTTCCTACATCTTTTTTAGAGATTCTTTTTATTTTAGTATATTTTTCATATTTTTATTCCAGAAAGCTAGACACAATGAGTTGGGTGTAATGTTTATATATTGTTTCAATCTCAATTTAAAAGGGTTGGATTGATGCCAAAACTCTGCCATTTTTGTAAAGACTTATATTGAAATAAAAATTATTGGAGTATTCTACCTTTAGTTTCATGACATAATTTGTTTCTCATGTATTTCTTTCCTTGTGATTTCATAATTTGTTTATGCATATGTTCAAGGTAACATAGAAGCTATGGAAATTCTAGGTTTGAGTATCGACCTCCCTAACATCCAACTGCAAAGTTATCATCATTACGGAGACTAACTAATTGAATAGTTTATTTAAAACAACTCTCGTTTCCTTCTATCATCTCTTGAATGTATATCTGTTTGGTTGTAGAATTATTCTGCACACATCTACTATATCTGGTTGATTATCTATTAAGTATGAATGTTTAATTATCATGCATTCTCTTCTATTCCTCTACCAAACGCTATAAAGTTATATTATTTTGTCAAAGCTGGACATTGGCACTTTTATCATGTTTTTGCAAGAGAGGGATTTATTTTTGGGAAGAGTTTGGATACTCATTAGAAACCACTTATACAAATCACAGATCTCGTCATTGTGCTTCATTGGTATTGTCTAGTGATAGTGAATAGTGTTAAAAAAATCCTCATAACACTTGAGGGAGTACCCTTTGGTTCGAGGGCCAACTTGAGCCTAAAGTTTGTTCGAGTTGGTTTCTAAGTGCATTTTCACAGCCAAGAACTTCCTTTGAGAAATAAATACAATACGACTCATGATCTTGAGTTGGAAAGAATCATTCATGCATTAAATATGTGAAGGCACTATGTTCTTGGCAGGAGGTTTGTTTTGATGAATGATCACGGTGGGTTGAGATACCTGTTTGGCCAACCTAATCTGAATCCTAGGAAAGCTAGATGGTTGGCCACGCTCAGTGAGTTTGACTTCGAGATCAGGTATGTTAAGGGTAAGGAGAACAGGGTTATATATGCTCTTAGCATATGAGTGCAGGTAAATCACATTATCTCTATGATTTCATATGGGATAGATTTATAGGAGTGGATTTGCAGGAAGGAAAATAGGATGATAGGTATCAACAGTTGAGGCATAGGCTACAATAGCAGGGTAAAAGTGATAAGTATGTAGATTATCATCTCATGGCAGTAGATTTGGTGACATTTATGGATAGGATCTATGTTTTGGACAATAACAAGCTCAAGAAGGTTATCTTGAGGGAATTTCATGTTAAGTCGTATCTAGGTTAACTGAGATATTGAATGACTAATAACTATGAAGAAGTTCTACTATTGGTCAAATCTGAAGAAAGAGGTAACTGAGTTTGTCACAAGGTTTTTATATTGTCAACATGTAAAAGCATAATGCAAGCATCCAGGTGGTTTATTGGAGCCAATTTCGATTCCAATGTGGAAATGGCAGGTCATTTCCATGGAATTCATAAAACATTTTCCAAGGACATAGAAAACATGATTCCATCATGGTTGTGGTTGACAAGTTGACCAAGGTAGCTCACTTCATTCCAGTGAAGTCTACTAATTCAGATAGTGAGGTAGCTCGGGTATTCATGAGTGATATAGTGAGGCTTCATGGTGTTCCTAAGAAGATCATATTCGACAAAGATTCAAAGTTCACTTACAGGTTTTGGAAGAACTTGTTTGTAGGTTTTGGGACAGAGTTGGCTTTCAGTACAACTTATCATCTGCAAACAGATGGACAGACATAGAGGGTTAGTAGGATTTTGGAGGATATGTTGAGTATGTATGTTATGCATCAAGAAAGGAGGTGGGATGAGTATCTTCCACTTGTAGAGTTTGCATACAATAATGGGTACCAAGAATCATTTAGGATGAGTCCATTTGAGGCATTGTATGGGTAGGGTTATAATACTCCCATCAGTTGGAGTGATCAAGTGAACATGGTACTAATTGGACTAGACATGTTGGAAGAAATGGAACATGAAATTCATGTTATCAAGAGGAATATAAAGGCACCACATGACGTGTAGAAGAGATATGCAGATCAATACATGACATTTAAGGAGTTTCAGGTTGGCAAGCAAGTGTACTTGTGCATCAAGCCCAAGAAGAGCTCCTTGAAGATTGGGTTGTGTGCCAAGTCAACACCTTTATATTGCAGGCCTTTTGAGATCCTTGAGAGGATTGGACAAGTGGCCTACGAATTTGAACTACCTCTAGCAGTAAAATTACATGATGTTTTCCATGTTTCATTGCTTAAACGATATGTGAAAGATGTTGATCACATGACTCAGCAGGGCTCGACCACCACCCACCACCTAATAATCATCAAGGAAGGTAGGGCTCGACTGTTAAGGAGAGAAACTTGAAGGGCTGGTCTGTATTGTAGGTGGACTTAAAAAAAGAATTCGAACTAGAGCCTCAATGCATACTAGTGTGGAAACAACTCATGCTCTAGAACATAGAAATCAATAGATTTAAAGTGAAGTGGAAGCACTTTGGGCCCAATGAAGCTACATGGGAGATGACTGATCAAATATGGGTTATGTATCATTCTTCATTTGCTAGTTAACACAAATGATTTTTTGGTATATTTACATATCTACGTATGATTGTTATTGTAAATACCACAATGAGCTATGTTATAAAGGTCCAATAAGTGGTATGATTGTCATGTTTTTCATGTTGTTCATGGTTTTCAGCAGTTTCTTATTGTAAATACTACATCAAGCTAAGTTATAAAGCTCCATAGGTATTATGCTTGTTTTGAGGGGTTTTCTTGGTCATAGGTGTAATAAAATAGTGAGGATGGTGTTCCCTAAAGGGGAGGGGTTTGTGATAGCCTCAGGTTAAAAGTTCATGTAATAAAGGATAATAAAGGGAAAATAAGACCAAGGTCATGGGACATGTATTCAAAGTTGAATGTTGGGAAAAACTTCTTAGTGGGCGTCACCTCAGTTTATTTATGGATAAGGAAATTGGAAAAGGAATTAGAAAAGGAAAATAGGCATTAATTGGCATTTATTTATGAAAATAAGGAAAATATGGGAAAGGGGAGATGAAGGGTCACAAATTCATATAAGAGGAAAATTGAAGGAAAATAGAGGAAAATGAAGAAAACAAAGGTCTTAATAATGAAAAGAATTTTGAGGATCAGATCATAAATTTTACTGGTTTAGCTTTTGTCAATTTAGTTTTGGAGCTCTCTCTCTATTCTCTCACACTCTTTCACACAAAGAACAATCTTGGAGTACTTTAGCATTGGAGAAAGGCAATCAAAGGAAGGAAGAGGACAAGCAAGGAAAACAATGAAAAGAAAGGAAGGTTGGAACAAGCAGCTTCAATAGGAATATTTTGTAGGCAACAAGTTGCATGTGTGATTTCCTAGCTGAGGTGTGAATTCATGGTACATGAATTTATTTATTTGCTTCATTTGTTGTCACTAGCATGGTTTTTGCCTAGTTTAACAATGTTTTCAGCCTTTCCTTTCTATTTCCTAGATAGCGATGACATGATGGGATTCTTTTCTGGTTGAGATTTGGGTTGTTGGAAGGTTTTCGAATCAGGTTAGGTGGTCTTAGAAAAATTCCCAAGGGTTGGGGGCAGAGGTGGTCTAATCTCTGGGAAGCCCTCAACAAGTGGGTAGAGAGAGGCAAATTCCTTAAGGTATTGGTGAATAAAATATTAGGCATCCAATATTGTTTGGGTTTCGTGATGTCTTCACTGGACTTGGTGACATCATGGTAGCTTGAGGGTGGAGGTGCTTTAATCTATGGGAAGCCCTGGTTATTTATGTTTTGATATCCCACATTCATGCTTGGAATATCGCACAGGGGTGTTTGGGTGAAAGAAAAATTTTGTTCAACAAAATATATGATCGGGTGGTACGTGGAAGTCCCTCACTTGGTTGGCTTTTGCATTAGTTAATAAAAGTAATTTTTTTATTGTGATTTATGAGCACGTGTACTTATTATTATGGTCATATCATGGTTTTTATGTTATGGTTAATAATCTGGTTATATGTTGTTATAAGCATAGATTTGTAATGTGCTCTATCTATGGAATGTTCAAGATTTGATAAGTATTTTATGGTTAATGAATGCATGGGAGAAAGTGCGTTATTGCAACTATTATGAGAGGGCATTAGAACTTCTTGGTGATTCTTAGATAAGTCTTAGAGTACTAAGATATTATATGCACTCATGGACTGTAGTTTACATGTTTGCCACATGTTTGACGAAATTACCATCATGGTTAGCATGGCTAGGTCAATTTCTTGCTCAAGTTTTGTATGTTTAGCATTTCCCTTATGTCATTCATAATTCTGAGAAGTCTCAAGAAATTCTAGGCAGGGATTTGGAGGTTGGCCTAGAATTGTGGCTCATATCTCAGGACCACAAGCATTGAATTAGGCAATTTAGGTCAAAAACGCATGGAGCAAGGCTTGTGAGTGTGATTGGAGGCCTTCAACCACATGCATGTAGTGTCAAGGGTGTGGTTGGGTGTCTTGGTCATTGAAACAAAGTTCCAGATTAGGGATTGACAACTCAGGGTATTTCCTCAACTCTTAGTTGATCTGTAGTCCCTATAGGATGACAATTTGTGGTTAGTAAGTCTCAGTTATAGGCCCCACATCCTTAACTAGAGGAAGGAGGTTGGGTCATGTCATAGTGGAGCTTCATTTCACATTTACCCTGAGGGCTCATAAAAGTGGGTAAATGTGGGGTGGCATGTCACAATGAGATTTCAACAATTATATCTTATGACTACATTTCAAATCTTCCAGGTTTACACCAACTAATTCCAAGAGATTTGTGCCTGATTTTAAGATTTCATTTTTTTTCTGCCAACCTGGCTAATCTCACTATCTCAAATTACTAGTTCAAAGATCATGCATGTCAAAAAAATATGGATTCCTTATTTCCTCCAAAAATAAAATGATCACTAAGCTCATTATCTCAGTTCCAAACACATTAATTTTTTAATATTCCTAGAACCAAGAGAAATAAATTCAAACCTACAAGAATAAGGTATGTTGTAAGTTAAAAAACCACTTGATGAGTTACCTAGACTACATTATTTGAAGTTGACATACAAAGTATGCATTCTTGTAAGAAAAAGCTCCATAGGCACATTCTCACAACCTAGCATTCAACTGAATAAATTTTCACAAGCATATACTTGATGCATTTATCTTTCTATGTAAATTATCTAGATGGAAATATATTTTTGTGTAAATTTTGTAGATGGCAATGGTAGGTCTATCAATTGGTGTGGACAAAACACTTCTCTATGCTTTGATCCACAGTCAAGGGACATAGGAATGGGATGCTCATTGAAAGTATACGAAACAATGTAGAATAAAAATTAGTTTAGGGTATTCAGGAAAGATAAGGCCCAACAGTAAAACAATTGGAAAGAAGAATTATTGAAGACGTTGTGGTAAACTTCATAGATATATGCCAATTTGAAGGCATGAGACAATATGGGGATGGATGGAATCTGCATGAGTTGACTACTATAAGGGCATACAAGCAAGGAAGAACACATGTCTTAGAGAGCCCACATGTGGCAGGATGAATGTCTAGGTGGAAACTATTAAAAAATGTGATTAATTAGTTATTTTTTGTTTACTTAATTTAGTTAAATATCAATTCCATACTACATTCCCATAATATTGCAAGCCTATACCTGCATGAACCTTCATAATAATCACCCACATACCTAGATGCTCATTTAGGCAATGTAAATTTCCTGCATATTACTACTCTTTCTAGTTGGTTAGTAGGCTTGTGTGCTAGATGGATCACTATCTGGCTCATTCTTAACTTGGGGGTGAACTTAGGCTATAAAAGATAATAGTTTAGCAGAGGGGATGTAATTATTGACATAGTGTAGAAACACTCCTAAATTGATCTTAGTCTATCGAAGATAACAGTTTGGCAGAGGAGATTCCATTAGTGACATAGTGTAAAAACAATCCTAAATTGATCTTTGTCTCAGTGTTTTTTTGTTGTGATATCTAGTTCTAGGGTGGTTAAGAGATAGCTTCATGAAATATTTTTTCATCTACTTGTTAACATCTATCTAAAAGGTAACACTGAGTTACTGTGATCTTTAATGAAAATGCCACCATCTTATCTTTCTTTTGGTATGTTTCCTTATTGTGGAATAAACCTAGAAAAACCATTAATGAGTGGGACTTACATGTTGGGTTTGGCCAAATGATGCAATCGTAAGAAAGGATGCCCAAAAGAAAGTTTTGGCTTGTGTTTTCATTAATGGAGTGGGAATACCAACCCACTAATGAATCCTTCGAACATTTAGGCATGGGAATGTGATGGTTGAGAGATGTCTTGAGGAAAGGAAAGGGAAAGTGATGGGTTTCAAGAATCCATGAATGGGATATTACTTAAAATTGAAAAAGGTTTGGGCTCAGGAATCACTTACTTAGTACTAAGGTGAGACTAAGGGGATATAATGGGATCTAAGACCTAAGGGGATCTACAAACTAGTAGGAGAAGGTAGCAACATTTTATTGATGAAGCAATAAATAAAATCCCTTGAAATCTTCTCATCCGTCCTTCCTTTCCTCTCTGAGTGGGTAAGGTTGCTTAACATCGTAGTGGTAGGTTAATTGGTTGTACATATTTGGAAACATCTTCATTTTCATCAATATGAAGTTGTGCACTTAAGCATTTTGGATTATGTTGGTTCTTCTGACCTAGATAGGTGGAGATGCACTAGATTCTTTATAATTCTTTTGGACATAATAAACATGGATATATTTACATGCCAAATAGTGCAAGAGAAAACATAAGAGAAAGAATGGGTAGAGTAGGCTTAGGGATTATTATTTGTATCTTAAATTTATTCTTGAGAATTCTTAGGAATGAAAAATAAAACCTATACTTAGGCATAGGGATCAGGTGTTGCAAGTTTGAGCAATAAGATGTTAAATATTCATTGAATAAGTGAAATGGATTCTACTTCCATTGGGTTTATGATAGGATGATAGAAACATAATGCAAGGGTAATTACTTAGACATCAATGGATGTGAAGCTCTAGGAAGTCATAATTTGAGGAAACTATGCATTTATTTGACTACAAAAATTCAATAAACATATCTAGAGAGAGAAATAGTGTTCCAACTGAGATAATGGATGCATACCTACAAGGCTTGCAAATAAGGACATTGACTCATCCATTTGATAGCACGTTTGATTCAACCATATAGGAGCATGCTTGTAGGGGATCTTCTCATTGGTAAGCATATCAGATGTTGGATGTTGTAGGTGGTGCCCATGAGGTGTCAAGCACTAGGGGGAAAAACTTATGATAATTGTTATGGATTCTAGATACAGTTCAATCTTGCAAGTGCCTCTCCCTTGCAGTGTTTCCACCGTCACAAACATGCAACATCTTCTAAACCCAAATTATCCCATTGCAATAGCTCAAGTAAGCCCTTCTATGCCATTACTAATAGAATAGGTGAATTGAAATAACTCTACTAAGCCCTTATATATGCATTGAAATAGCTATACCAAGCCGTTATATATGCATTACAATAGCTGTGTAAGCCTTTCTATGCTATTCTTAACATAATGGATGCATGGTTCGTAATATATTTTGACTGAGTGGTGCCTCCTATTGTGCATGTATTTGCTGGTGCGTTGTAGCCATACAAGTAAGGTGTCAAATACATTTCTCATTTGTAATCTCTTCGTGTTGTATATATTTGGTTGTTCTGTTAATATTTACTAGTGCGGTGTAGTCATATAAGCTAGTTGCTAAGGTTGTTTTATTCTTGCATTTTATGCTTAGTGGAGATATTTGGTTGTTGTGTGATACTAGGATAAGGAGGTGTGCAAGCTTACTGGGTATGATCATGTGATGGCATACTAATTTCACGAAGATGAACAAGTTGAGGGTGTGGGAAGTGGCATGTTAATACTGGCTCGACACCTGCTAGAATAGGTGGTAGGTAAACGTTGTAAACAAAAGAGGTGGATGAGGTTGCAAGTAGGCTAAAGAAGTGAATTGTGGAGTGGAAAATGGGAAGAAGCTATGAACTATGGGCTTGGTGGTCGCCAAGAGAGGTGGTAGGTGGAAGAAGAGCTAAGAAGGTGAGCAATGATGGGTATAAGTAAGAGATGGATCTAACTTTTATGGGTGGCCAAATTACTTTGGGTATCTAGAAAAGTATATAAAACATTAAAGTAAAAAATACATATTAAACTTTGGATATGAATTTAAATATGAAAGTAATGTAAAAAAAATTGTTTATAAAAAATTAAACTTAGTTATACAAAATTTGATGTAGATTAAAAAACCAAAACCAACAATAAGATCTCAAATGTCGTTTCCAATCATATTTGATATAAAAAAAATTATTTCATCATATAAATGAAATATATTATCATCTTATCCTAAAAAAATTGATAAGCATATAATTTTTATAGTGAACGTCTACATTAATAATCCATAAACCATATTTCCAACGCTATAGTTGAGGTAGGGACTAATAACAATTGGCCACATAACGGAAACACTTCCACTTTATTAATATATTCATGTTAATGCTTTGCGTCTTCCTTATGAATGTATACATTAGTATTGTTAATATACTACATGTAGTATTACCATTATGGGTTTTTTGATTATGGGTTAATGATTAGAGATTCTGTAGTTCACTTCAAATTTTCTGAAGATAATGGAGAAATATATTTTAGGAGGGATTCAGTTCATTAGTTGAGCATATGCCCTTGATTAGGATTTAGTTCCTAGTCCTTTGGAGGTTGTTCTAACTTCCCTATTTGAGTGTGAGTTATATATATTCATGTGTGTAATGAAATGATCAGAGCGTTCTGTAGTAGAGGTAGTATCTAGGTGAAGCCCTCACCTGAGAGCTACTCAATTTATGAATATATGATTGGTTTGATGTTTTCTAACATGGTATCGAAGCTATAGGTTTGAGAGGGCCTCTAAATCCCTGAGTGGCGAGTTGGTGGAAGATCACAACTGAAGACCACAGATCGAGTGATTTGGTCATTGGTGCATGTAGATCAAGTGATTTGCCTAGTGCTAGATTGTTAGCCATGTTCTTCTCAGCCCAGAATTTAGAGGGCAGAGTGATTTGTTCTCTTTTTGTGGAGATTGGTGGTGACAGCGTTGCGTGTTGCACTCGAAGATAAAAAAAGTTGTGGCCCGATGAATGTTGGTGGCCGAAGATCGAGTTAGTTGGATGTTGTTGATTGTAGATCAAGTCATCTGACTATTGGTGGTTGCAAATCGAGTGATCTGACCATGTGTTTTAGCGTTGTCTTTAGTGAGCACCAAAGTGATTGAGCTTTGAGTATGATCTGTGGAGATCGACATATTTTCGAATTGGAGATTGCATATCTAGTTCAAATTTGAGATTTAGTGTGCATTTTTGGAGCATGGTGTGTAGTGCAACTGAAGATCAAGTAGTGAAGGTTGAGATTGCATTTGGTGCAGTTGGAGATCAAGAAACTGCTAGGATAGTGAAGCATGTTTTCTCAGGGCACAACATATCCTAGCTTGATAGCATCCATGGGATCATCTTTCAATCCCAAAATCTTCATGTGATCATATCACAAGGCACCAGGGCGGATCAAGCTATAGAGAAGAGGGTTGATCTAAAAGCAGTGGTGGCAACCGAATAGATGCTTGAATAGATATGTTTCACAAGGTATGGTGGGCCCTCCTTTTTGATCAAAGCCGAACTCTATCTCCACAGCAGATCTCTACCTTTGTGATGGTGAGCCTGCCTTGATATGATGCAGAAAGTGTGTATGGAAAATACACCACCCCTTCTAAGAAACCCTAATATCCCACACACCATGATGCAGATGATAATGTAGATCTCTCTTCTCTTGACAATGGTGATGATGATAATCTCTTTGTAATATTTTCATATGGAATTGAAGTGCCAGAGGATTTGTGTTAATATTTTTTTGGCATTTTAATTTTTGTTGTTTTTCTTTTAATATTGGCTGGAGAGATAGCGAGCTTTGAAGATCAGAGTTGAGAAGTGGGTAATGTTCAATTTGTTTTTTTTAATTAAATTTAAAAGGGGTTCTTTGAATTAAATTAAATTAGGGCATATTGGCTTGTCCAATCAAGATTTCATTTTAGAGAAGGTGCCTTGAGATCTGGCACAAATCTAGGTTTTTCTATTGTTGGAGGTTGGTATTTTTTTGTGTCAAGATGAATAACCATATGGCAAAGGCATACCTGAATGAGAGCAATAAGATCGATGGATCAAATTACTCTAATTGGAAATTCAAGTTGTAGACCCTGTTGGAGGGGCAAAACGCATGGGTAATTTTGAACGGTGTTGGGATGAAGCCGACTAATGCTACAGGCATAACAATAGCAATAATCCAGGACTAGGAAAAGAGGGAGAATAAAGCAAAGGTGTTGCTAAAATTGTCTGTGAAAGATTGCATTATTCCCCATATTCAAGAATGTAAATCTGCAACAGACATTTGGACAACTCTCAAGGAATTGTACGAGATCAAGAACACAAATCAACTATTGCTTCTAAAGAGAAAGATTCTCTCCATTAGAATGGAGGAAAATGAATCAGTAACAACATTCATCTCTCATATTAAGGAGCTTAAGAATAATATGGGTGACATTGGCAAAAAAATAGATTGGAGAAATAGTATCAAACACTAATTTGGTCACGATTACCATGAATGTTATGACTAACGACTATTAGATTTTCATCACTCTATTAAATGTGAGAGAAAAATTCCCCAAGTTTGAAGAATTGACAGGGATCCTAATGCAAGAGGAGGAAAGGAAGGTGACCTTGAAACCCCAAATCTCAGATCCTTCCGTATGGAAAAGAATAAGCCCTTTAGAGGAAATACAAATGCATCATATAAAAGTGGAGGAACCCCACAAATAAAACCACCTCCATCTCAAGGTATGTCTTCAAACCGAAGTGATTCAAGACAGAAATGTTTTTATTGCGGTAGATTTGGTCTTATAGTTAAACATTGTTAGAAGAAGAATTTTGATGAAGGTCAACAGAGACACAAGAATCATGCAGGTCATCTGGATGATGTAGATCCGAATTTGAATATTAGATTGTTTGTATCTGATTCCATGTTGTTGGCTAAGGAGGATGAAGTAGAAATCTAGTTTATGGACTGAGGAGCGTCCTCCCATATGATAGGTAAGAGGCAATGGTTTAAATTTTTTAGAGAATCCAGCATTGGTACGAAGGTCTACCTTGGAGGCTATAGAGGGTATGAAATAAAGGGATATGTTGATGTCCATATCGTACTACTTGATGGAAACATTACACAAATTCATGACGTTATGTATGTACTAAGGATAAAAAAGAACCTAATTTTTGTATCTAGGATAACAAATCAAGATCTTAAGGTAGAGTTTTTCAAATATTATTGTGTAATTAATGACTTGTTGGATCGGATGAAGTCCATTGCAATAGGTGTACATGTAGGAGGATTGTATAAACTAGATGTCATAAGTGTGTCACATCAAGCATTGGCATCATCAGCCATGTCTGCAGAGAATCTATGGCATCAGAGATTTGGGCATATGAACTTTAGTGACCTACTACTTATTTAGAAAAAAGTTATGGTGAATGGTCTTCCTGTTTTGAAGAGTATGCATGTTGACTGTGAAGAATGTGCCCTTGGTAAATTACATACAGATGAATTTCCTACTATTGTTGATAGGAAGCAGAGGGATATACTTAAGCTTGTACACACTGATCTATGTGGGCTAATGCAGACAAGGTAGTTAGGAGGGGCCTACTATTTTCTTAATTTTTTTTTTATGAATGTACAAGGTTCACTTGGGTGCATTTCCTCAGGCAGAAAAGTCATGCTTTTGAATACTTCAAGCAATTTAGAAGTATGATTGAGAAGCAAACATGAAGGTTAATCAAAATTCTTTGCTGAGACCAAGGTGGAGAATTTAAGAAGGGTGGCTTCATCAAATACTACAAAGAACACAGAATACAACAATAGTTCACAACACCTTACAGTCCTTAGTATAATGGGGTTGTGGAAAGGAAAAACAGAACCCTCGTGGAGTGTTCCTGCAGTATGTTGAAAGGTAAGAATCTAACCAATGGTTTTTGGGCAGAAGTTGTAAACACTACAGTGTATCTTAAGAATAAGAGTCTTACTAAGTGTTTAGATTATAAATCTCCTTTCGAAGCATTTTTTGGCTTCAAGCCTACAGTAAGTCATCTTAGATTCTTTGGATGTAAGGCTTTTTCTCATGTCCTGAAATAACATAGGAATAAGTTAGACTCAAAAGCCATTAAGTGTATTTTTATTGGATACTGTAGTGAGTTTAAGGCTTATAAGTTGTTTAATCCTTCTACTCACAGGGTGTTTGCAAGCAGAGACATGGTATTCCATGAATAGCTCAATGATGGGAACCCTATTCGGAGTGATGAAGAATGCCATGTGCCTTTACTATTAGAAGAAGGTGACGAAATAGGGGCCGATGAGAAACAACAGTAGAAACACGAGAAATAAGTGATTGATCAAATCCGGTTTGAAACTAGCCTACAAAGGGGAGATCAAAATAGATTTGAGGACACACCACCACTCAGGAGATCAGGTAGGCAAACTCAATTTCTAGTAATATATAGGGAGAATGCTTTTATAACTAGTATTTTAAATGTTGGTGGACCCTATCGTTATAAAGAAGCTAGTCAATATAGTGAATAGAGGGTAGCCATGGAAAAGGAATATGAATCAATACTTAAAAGAAAAACCTAGGATCTAGCTGAATTTCCTGAAGGAAAACAACCCATAGATTGTCAATGGCTATACAAGCCTAAATTTAAAGTAGATGGGGGTATAGATAAATATAAAGCTAGGCTGGTTGAAAAGGGGTACTTGTAGAAAGAAGGTATACACTATGAGGAAACCTTCACTCCTATAGCTAAATTAAAAAAAATCAAAATGTTAATTGCCTTATCTACCAAACATCATTGGATGATACACCAGCTAGATGTGAAATCTGCATTTTGAAATGGTGAATTAAAAGAAAAAGTGTATTTAGTGCAACCTGAGGGGTTTGTTAAATAGGGTGAAGAACATTTAGTTTGTAGATTAAAGAAATCATTGTATGGAATAAAACAGGAACACAGGTCATGGTATGACAAAATTGACTCATTTTTCCTATAAGATAGTTATCAAAGAAGCAACAATAACCCTAATATGTATACCATGTCTGACAAAGAGGGGCGAATTTATTTTATTTCTTTATATGTAGATGATATTATCATTACAGGAAATGCATATGAACTCATTAAATAAATCAAAGAGCAGATGTCACAGGGTTTTGAGATGAAAGGCCTTAGAGAGCTAAACTATTGTTTGGGTCTGGAAGTCTGGAGGGATTCTAGCCAGAATTTTCTGTCACAGGGTGAGTATGTCAGGAGTTTATTAAAAAAATTCATAATGGATCAGTGCAAAGCTGTAGTAGTGCCTTTACCGCAAAATACCAAAATTTAGAATGATGATGGTTATAAGGAGGTAGATGCAACATTGTATAGACAATTCGTTGGGAGTCTAATCTACTTGACTACAACTAGGCCAGATTTGGCTTATGCAGTTAGTGTATTGAGCCAATTCATGTCAAATCCTCTTGAGAGTCATTGGGTTGTAGTGAAAGGTGACTTAAGGTATCTTCAAGGAACCCTAGACTTTCGTATTATTTATATTGATTCATTTGATGTTAGATTGACAGGTTTTTCAGACTCTAATTGGGCTAGAAATCTAGATGTCTGACGATCCATAATAGGTTATGCATTCAACATTGGGTCCAAGGTCATTTCATGAAGTAGCAAAAGAAGAACACAATATCCTTATCTTCAGCAGAGGCTGAGTATCAAGTGATGTGGGTAGCAACTTTTGAAGCAATTTGGTTGAGGTGAATTATCCATGATGTTGGAGAAGAACAAAAGGTTGCAACAATTATTAAATGTAACAACTAGAGCTCTATCAAACTTACAAATAATCTAGTCTTTCATAAAAACACAAAGCACATAAACACACAATTTCATTTTGTCAGGGAGAAAGTTTAGTCAAAAGAAATTCATATTGAATATTGTAATACATGTGACAATGTTGCCGATATTATCACTAAGCCTCTTGGTAGAATCAAGTTTGAATTTTTTAGGGAAATGTTAGGAGTACTAGTGAACCCTTTCTCCATTAAGGGGGAGTTTTGAAGAAAATGGAGAAATATATTTTAGGAGGGAGTCAGCTCATTAGTTGAGTGTATGCCTTTGATTAGGATTTATTTCCTATTCCTTTAGAGGTTGTTCTAACTTCCCTATTTGAGTGTAAGTTGTATATATTCATGTTTGTAATGAAATGATCAGAGCATTCTGCAGTAGAGGTAGTCTCCAGGTGAATCCCTCACCTAAGAGATGCTCAATTTATGAATATATTATTGGTTTGATGTTTTCTAACAAAACTTATTACGACGTCGATTACCATAGGGTAAGCACTTGGATTGTAGTAAAAAAATGTTTATAATAGTCAGTTTGACATTAATAATTATGGAAATTTTAGGGATAGAAATTTATCTTAACATTTAGAAACCAAAATGTAATATAAAAGATTGAATTCCATGACAGATGCCTAAAAACCGATGGAATATGAATAAGAAAAAACAAAAATAGATTACGATTATAATTTATTTGCTCCATAACAATGGTGCACTCAACATCAAGAAGGCCATTAGAGTGAATAGTTCAATTCTCTGAAGCATCCACTTGAGGTACTTCTCAAAGGAGGTCAATTTCATTTCTTGACGTCAGTTCCTACATCACTACATCTGATGGGTTTCGTTGTGGGTTGGGATTCCTAGCTCTCCAGTTCCTCTCAACAACCCTCCTTGAAACCACTTGAATAGGGTATTTTCCTTGTTCTACTCTCTCGTAACGAGATAATCACGCTCCATGGTAGAGTCTCTATTTTTCCCCATTACTCTTGTCCGAGAATTCGCTCTGGGAATAATGAGAATTCCCCAAGTGATAATCATGAAGACTGAATGGGAAATGTAGTGGTTCTCTCTTAGATTTAGATAGGATAATCTTAATATAACTTAGGGTGAGCTAATTTTCAATCTACGCGGGCACTGTAATGATGACCCTTGGATTTCCAAGTCACACTTCAATGATTTTTTCAATTCAAGTGAAATTTATAAAATAGTTTGTATTTTTTTTGTAAGTTGGCACGACTACATCTTCATCACATCCAATATATCACCTTGAATGGGGTGGGGAATTGAACTGGCAACTTCACATCAAAAAGTGCCTTGGGTATTGATCCGATGACTTCACATAAAAAAGTGCCTGGAGAACTGAACATGTGACTTCACATCAAAAAGTTCCTACGAAGGCATACATACTTGACCCCTTGTTTGTGGGACAAGGGACCCACGTCTGTACAACAATTTCACTGCTAATTCTACGAAGGCATACCCCCTCTGATTTTGAACCTATGACCTGTTAGGAAGAAACACATGCTCTTAGCTATTAAATTAGAATTAGATTTACTTATGAAGTGTATATTAATTAGTTTATGTGGTCTAGTTTTATCATATTATGATTCAAATTTTATAAAGAAGATTTAAGAGTGAGACTTACACATTTAATTTTAGGTCTAGTTTAACCTAAATTCAATTTAAAAAAAATACTTACAGTTAAATATAATTAACATTTTGACATAACAAAATATCAAGTTTTAACTAAATTGTTAAAATATCATAAAAACATTAATATGTAAAATATTTATAATATTGAAAACATTATTGTATATAAATAAAATTAAGAAGGCATTATGATATGAAATGTTTTAGAAATATGACAATATTAATAATGAGCGAAAGTTTAACTATTAAAAATATCTCTTTATTTTAATTACGATGAAAATCTTGTTTTATAAAATTTCATAAAATTCAAGACCTGGGGAAGAATGGCTCTAATTTTACGCACCGTATCGATCCTGGAACCTCTGCATGACCATGGCTAAGCCTCGTCACTTGACTGCAGCTCAGCAGACAACCTATTGTTCCCCATATTTCTCTACGGACCTAGCTACAACAACATGTCTTGGGGGTTTGAGGAAATATTTCACGGGGACATGCATCTGTCGAACCCAACATTCTCTTATAGGTCAACCACATCACTATTGGAGGTTGAGATGGATGAAGAGCTTGTAGACTTCTCGAAGGACCCTTATAAATCTGCATCCATCTGAACTGCTCCTCCACATCAGTTGGTATTTGTAGTTTCACCAGTGGCATAGGACTTACCGGCTTCTCTAGTTCACGCACCCAGGGCTTCCCTAGTATATTCCCTTGATAAGCCTAACCCTCCTAATTTCTACTCCCTTCAAGTGGTCAGTCATGTTTCTATGGGTTTCTATGGGTATCCCATTCAACTACTACCCTAAAGAGCCCTTCCTCTTTTCTCATCCGGATAATCCTACTCTCTCCCCTTCCTCATTTCACTTTATGGAATCCTTCCTAGATCCACAACCTCCTGTCATCTCCATTATTGATCTGGTACCCTCTAGGGTTTACTGCTCTTTACCTTTTGGAATTTCCTCACTATTTTTTTACCCTCCTCATCCTTGCTCTATATGCGTCCCTCCCTCCTAAGGTTGATTCGAAGGTCACCCTATCCCACAGCCTGATATCCCTATTGATGGTACCATGGTTAGTATATCCTCTAATGCTGCATCGAGATAGATTGTTAACCCCAAAGTTGGAGCCCATAGGTGAGGTGTCAACAAATCCAAGTGTGTCAAGGTTAGCAATAAAGTCAGTTGATTCTTAAAAAGGGGCTACCAATGGCCGAGGTCATCAAAACTGCAAATAGGGTATTGGTTGGTTGGGTACGTGGAAGGAATTATTTCCCCCCCATTTGAGGAGATGGATCTCAGATATTTGGGGCTAGATACTAGAGGTATTACCATCGATTGTTACGATGTTGAAGGGGTAGTTTTCTCTTCAATTCCCCAAACCATAACATGTCGATTGGGTCCACTCTAAATTTTGGCATATTGAATTGGTACCATTGTTACCTAAAATGTGGATTCCTCTTTTTGATCTTGATCAGGAAAAGCTAAGCGTAGGACCCATTTGGGTCAGGCTTCCAGACTTTCCACTACACCAATGGTTGGAGGAAATATTAAGGCATATTGGAAATGTTCTGGGGACATAACTCGACCATGAAAAAACCTTCACTGAGACAAGGAAGATGGAATTTTCTCATATCCTAGTTCACCTTGATACTCGTGAAGGACTGGAGGAAAAATTGAAGATCGAGTTGAGGAACACCACCACATTGCAAATGTTTGACTATGAAAGGGTACCATTCGAACGCAGGGGCTGCCACAAAGTTGACCATCTATACAAGGAGTGCCCCTTTCTCTCTAAGTACCATCCTCCTCTAGTGCCTCTGGAAGATACTAGGAAGTCCAAAATCACCTCATAAGGATCAATAGTCAAAGAAGGAGGGGCCATCGAAAAAAAAAATTGATTGTGGCTCACCAAAGGGGATTGAATGCTGCTACCCAATGAATTTCACCAAGGATCACCAGGGTGCTCTCAGCTGCTACTGGATATCCTCCAAGTACTATCTCAATTCCTCCCATATCTATTCCTTTTGTTTCAATTGAATCATCTGTATCTTCTATGTCTCTCACTAAGGATGTTATTCAATCTGGATGTAAACTTTCTTTGTTATCCTGTCCCCCATCTATATCCCTCGATGTTTTCTCTATTCCTCCACCTACCATCCCTGAATTTCCACTGTGTCCCTCCTCGACCATGGAGGAATTCTCTGATTCACATTTCAAACATTGATACTACCTGCAATCTCATGACAAACCTATTGCATCATCCGGTGGTGGTTTGGGTACATCCTCTCACCCGAAGATCCCACTGATCCCTAAAACTTCCCGTGGTAGACATTCCAACATGTCCAAAGCCATCCAAAAGGCTGGAATTGATGTGGCTGAAGGTAGGTAGTTATACATTGTTGGGGTTCTTAGAGAAAGAAATTCCCCTTACTCAGTCTGCTCATGAAGTGGCTCTCTTTCAAGTATTTGGGTTGGCTAGTCCCACAAAAAATCTAGCCCTTACGAGACTTCTTGATGTTGAGAAGTTGGATGTGATTCTATTATAGGAGACACTTGGTGATTGTGATCATATTATCCTTGTCCTGACATTGATTTTACTAGGTTGTAGCCTCCATGCCCTTGATTCTCGTGGTCGTTCAAGGGGTACCGCTATTGGCATCAATCCCAGAGCCTTCAGGCTCCCTAATGAATGGGGTAGGGAATAAGTATCGGTAAAAGATGTCTTCTCTAAATAGATTGGGATGGAACTTCGAATGGTGAACATATATGGTCCATGCCACAATCGAATGGAATTCTGGGAGATGGTGGTAAATTCCTCTTTTATGCAATCAGACAACATCATTTTGGGTGGAGACCTCAACTTTTCTATTGGTTCTATAGAATCTTGGGGAGCCCATGCATAGATAGACCCTCTCTATGATATGATTAGTCCCTTGTTGGAACATGACCAATTAATTGATATCCTGATGGCCCATCTCCAACCTACCTGGAGTAATAGGAGAAATAGGAATTCCATGCTCGCTAGGAGGCTTGATCAATTTCTGATTAAAGAAGCCCTCCTTGATAATTGGTACCATACAGATAATGGATTGGCTCAGGTGGAATATCTTATCACTCCCTTATATATCTAGACATCTTTGGCACCTCGTCTAAGCCCAAATATCATTTAAAATTCAACTCGCCTTAACTACTGGATGAGAACTATATTCAGCTTGTAAAATATACTTGGCTTGCTAACCTACCCACCCCTGAAAAGACTTCTACTATCTTCTTTTCTAATAAGCTCCTATGCATAAAAAAGAAAATGATTGAATGAGCTAGGGCTAAGTGAATACTACATGATCATACACTTAAATCTATCGAAGAGGAACTAACCAGACTTGAAGATCCTAGCAGTGGAGGCTTCTCATCCATTGAAGTTAAAGATCAGGTCATTAAGTTAGAATTAGAGAGACTTAGAATCCTTAAGGAAAGGGAAGAGACCTGAAGGCTCAAGAGAAGAGCTAGTTGGCTATAAGCCGGAGATGACAACACCAGATTATTTCATCAATTTGCTAAATGTCAAAAGGCCATCAACACCATTTGGTCTCTTAAGGATGGGGAAGGACACACTTTTTCTTCTTTCAATCAACTAGATACACTGGCCACTGTTGAAAATAATACTGAGAGGGGGGGTGAATTAGTATTATCTAGTCCTTTTAACAATTCTTCCTTATTTATACTTTGAATTATTTTTGCATATCAATACCATAAAACAATTAGCATGAACAAGAAAAACAGACAATCACATCAAAGAACACCAGATATAAGGTGGAAACCCAATGTGGGTGAAAACCACCTGCTGCAATATGTCTCTATCCTCTTTCAATTAGAAACTCCTTTTACAATGGTCTTGTACCGGTGCAGTCCTTTACCAGTACGCAAGCTGCAACCTGCAGAGAGCTACAACTCTCTCTCGTTTTCCAGTCTATCCTGGAAGGGAGCTACAACCGCCTACTTCTTTTCTTTCAAGGACCACTTTTCATAAATTTTCAAACTGGATCCATAAATATCAAATGATCATCAAGTACCAGTAAGTCACCCAGATAACCAGATCCACAATAACAGAAAACTAAACCCAGAACAACTTTTGTGGCGTCTCCTGTGGCGCCTCCTACGGTGTCTCCTGCAGCGCCTCTTGCGGCGTCTCCTGCGGCGCCTCCTGCGGCGTCTCCTGCGGCGCCTCCTGCGGAGTCTCCTGCGGCGCCTCCTGT
>APFE030100918.1:135134-173268 GCA_000404065.3 Pinus taeda
GGTCCTTTTTGTAATCCCGGTCATACTTCTTTGTTTTTGAGCTTCCCTAGTCATGATTGTTTTATATGCAACACAATGAGCTACTTTGTGACCAAAGTTATGGCAAGAAAAGCATTGTCCATTGAAGAAACTTCTGCGTTTATCGAATCTACCAGCCAATTGATTGTAATTTCTCTTGTCATCTATTCTTGAACCAAATTGAGAAGATTTTACCTGTGGCTGGTTGTAGCTTTTGTTCACCCTTAAGATGGATTGCCCCTGATAGTTTCTGTTTGCAATTCGTCCCTGTTTTACCTGATGGTCTTCATTGTGTTTTTGCTCATTTCTTCTTGCTGCATCAAGATAACTTTTTGAGGTGGATGCTTGAGAAGTTTCTCCATTATAGCCCAGACCTGTCTTGTTTAGAGGAGACCGCTGCACATTGATAATCTCATCCAAAGTTTCAGATCCTTTGACAAACTTAAGATTAATAGCTTTTGTTTTCTCAATCTCTTTTCTAAGACCAACAATTTCACCTTCTAATTTTTCAAGATGTCTTTCCTTTTCATCAATTTGAAATTGTAGAGTATCAATGATCATATTCTTCTCTTCTATACATCTCTTAAGTTTAGTAATTTCTTCATGAAAGTAATCCACATCTATAGCATCCATATAATCATCATCTTCAAATGCCATTAACAATTTATATTCATTACCTCGTTCATCTTCATCACTATTTGATAGACCATCACTATCTTCATGAGTGTAGTAGCTTTTCTTATTTGCACCCTGTTTCTTGTTCCATCTAGCGGGTTCCTTTCCTTTATCCTTAGAAGGACATTTTGCAACATAATGACCTACTCTTCCACAAGCAAAGCATTTAAAAGGTAACTTACCTCTGAACCTTCCAGAACCCCTTTGAAGATTTCTGACAAAATTTGATTCTTCTTCTTCTTCTTCTGGTACGTGATTTGCTTCATAATAATCTCCTTTGCCTGACGCCTTGAAAGCTGCTTCTCTTCTATCTGATGGACCTCCCTTTCTCATTCCATAAGCAGTTAGAATTCCATGTAGCTGAGACATAGTAAGAATTCGTAGATTTTCTTTTTCTTCTATTGCAGATACTTTAGATTCAAACTTGGGGGACAATGATCTTAGAACCTTTTCAACCACAATAGCCTCTTTTATTTCTTCACCCAAATTTTTCATACAATTAACAACTTCATCTACCCGAAGAAAATAGTTAGCCACACTTTCATCATTATACATCTTGAGAGTCTCATACTGAATCCTGAGAGTTTGAAGTTTGGCACGCTTTACCTGTTCATCTCCTTCATAGCTCGTGACAATTTTGTCCCATATCTCTTTTGCGGATTTATAGTGCATTACCTTCATGAATTCCGATTGGGATATACATCCTAATAGGGTACTGACTGCTTTTGCATTTGTTTCATACTTCTTCTTCTCGTCTGCATCTGTAGGAGTAGTTGAAGGAAAAGCATAGCCTGTCTCTACGATGTTCCAAACTTCTGTACCAAGAGATTGAAGATAGATAGTAACTCTTACCTTCCAATAATTGAAGTTTGTCCCATAAAAAACCGGTGGCCTGATAGATGCTGCCCTCTCGTAGTTGCTCATGATGAAAGATCTTCCTTCAAGCGATCAAGCTTCTTTAGAAGGACCTGCTCTGATACCAATTGTTGAAAATAATACTGAGAGGGGGGGTGAATCAGTATTATCTAGTCCTTTTAACAATTCTTCCTTATTTATACTTTGAATTATTTTTGCATATCAGTACCATAAAACAATGAGCATGAACAAGAAAAACAGACAGTCACATCAAAGAACACCAGATATAAGGTGGAAACCCAATGTGGGTGAAAACCACCTGCTGCAATATGTCTCTATCTTCTTTCAAATTAGAAACTCCTTTTACAATGGTTTGTACTGGTGCAGTCCTTTACCAGTACGCAGGCTGCAACCTGCAGAGAGCTACAACTCTCTCTCGTTTTCCAGTCTCTCCTGGAAGGGAGCTACAACCCCTACTTCTTTTCTTTCAAGGACCACTTTTCATAAATTTTCAAACTGGATCCATAAATATCAAATGATCATCAAGTACCAGTAAGTCACCCAGATAACCAGATCCACAATAACAGAAAACTAAACCCAGAACACCTTCTGTGGCATCTCCTGTGGCGCCACCTACGACGTCTCCTGCGGCGCCTCCTGCGGTGTCTCCTGCGGCGCCTCCTACGGCATCTCCTGCGGCGCCTCCCGAGGCGTCTCCTGCGGTGCCTCCTGCGGTGTCTCCTGCGGTGCCTCCTGCGGCGTCTCCTGCGGCGCCTCCTGCGGCGTCTCCTACAGCGCCTCCTACGGCGCCTTTTGTGGCGTCCCCTGTGGCGCCTTCTGTGGCGTCTCCTGCGGCACCTCCTGTGGCGTCTCCTGCGGCGCCTCCTGTGGCGTCTCCTGTGGCGCCTTCTGTGACGTCTCCTGCGGCGTCTCCTGCGGCGCCTTCTGTGGCGTCTCCTGTGGCACCGTCTGCAGTGTCTCCTGTGGCGCCTTCTGTGGTATCTCCTGCGGCGCCTCATGTGGCGTCTCCTGCGGTGCCTCCTGTGGCGTCTCCTATGGCGCCTTTTGTGACGTCTGCTGCAGCACCTTCTGTGGCATCTCCTGCGGCGCCTTCTGCACTTCCACAGCTGCAGCACTCGAGAGATCACCCTTCACAGATTCGCTTTCCACTTCACTTTCATATAGATCGAGCTTTTGAAACAATAACCCAATATTTCAGATCTTAAGATATTCAACCCAAAAGCATACGCAAGCCAAATGATCTCCTTTGCTTTATATAGGCAAGCTCTTCCTCAAATCATGGACCAATACCACGGGCCAAAACCATAACAAACCAATACCATCAACTCAATACTAGGGATCAACACGTCTGTCGAGATGCCATGGTCCAAAAACCATAGGTTCAAATTCCAAGGACTAACTACCATGGACCAAAGGTAAGCTTTCCCACATGAAATAAACTTTTCTCTGCATAAAATTCCGTGAAATTTTCTCCTGCGTACTTCTTAATTCTCATCATATTGAGAGCCATGCCATGGGTGTTGCCATCAAGTACAACATCTGTAACATATAAACATACCAGAAACATAATGCCAACAACCACCTCCCATTTCAGATGACTTTTCAAGGCTCCACAAGAGGCTACTCTGGTGGAAATCATTAAAATCGTTGGTCTCTTTCCAATGTTTGTCGATGATGATACAACGAAGGACCTGAAGAAACCTGTTTCAATGGGGGAATTAGAGGTTGTGCTCAAATGGTTCAAGAAGGACAAGAGCCCAAGCCCATATGGTTGGCCAGTTGAGTTCTATCTATACTTATTTGAATTGATTGGTCATGATCTTCTTCGTGTGGTTGAAGAATCTAGGACTAATGGTTGTATGTATGATTCTTTTAACTCTGCCTTCATTTCTATCATTCCCAAATCTGATCTGCCTCGCACCTTCAATAATTAGAGACCCATCTCCCTATGTAACTATATATACAATATTATTTTTTGCTAACCGGATTAAGCCTATTCTTTCTCAATATCTCACAGGAGCAGTTTGCATTTTTGGGCAATCATCAGATTCATGATGAAATCGACATCTCATGGTAAGGGATTCATTCTATGAATATTAAGAATATTAAGGACATAATTCTCAAGATTGAACTGGTAAAAGCCTTCGACTGAACTATATGGATATATATTCAGATGCTTCCAACACACTTGGGCTTCCGTATCTCTATCACTAACTGGATTATGTGTTGTATTACATAGGTGTCATACATTGTTCTTATTAATGGTTCAACATATAATTTCTTTCATGCTGAACAAGAAATCAGGAAAGGCTTCCCTTTATCACCCCTAATCTTCCTATTGGTAATGGAGGGCCTAAGTAGACTACTAACTGATGAAAATAAAAATGGGATATTGAAGGGAATCAAAATAACTGACAACTATATTTTATGACATCTCCTTTTTTTGAATGATTTTCTCATCTTCCTGAATGGTTCTATTAGTGACTCCATGGTCTTCAATTCTATGCTCAGGCTATTCTATAAAGCCATTGGTATGATGTGTAATCATTTCTATGTCCTTCTCTCATCATGAAATTCATTTTTCCCTACAGCGATCTCCCTTCTCCCCCATCAAATTTGAAGATGGATTCAAATATATAGGCTTCCGGCTCAAACCAAATAAATACAAAATAGCTGATTGGACTTGGTTGGTGGAAAAATTTGAAAAAAGACTGAATATTTGGTAGCATAGATGGCTCTCTAGAGTTGGTTGTCTATTCCTCATCAAATCAGTCTTAGAGCTGACTCCGGTATGTTGGATGTCATTAGCTTTGATTCCTAAAGTCATACTCTCCAGAATCCAACAAATATGCTGTAGATTCCTATGGAAGGGATTGAAAGAAGGACATAAAATTTCTTGGATCAAATGGGATCTTATTTCCATGGCAAAAAAATGGGGAGGATGGGGATTAAAATACCTCTCATGTTTCTCCAAAGCACTTGCTGCAAATCTAGGTTTGCAAGTCCTCACAAAAGACAATTTGTGGACCAAGGTGGTCACAAGGAAATATATCAATCCTCTAAGCCCCATTGATTGGATTAGGAGGCCGCATGGGAACAGGGTAAACATCTCCTCTATCTAGCATTCAATTCTTAACTCAATTGAGCACATTTGAAATGGCTTAGCATGGAGAATAGGTTCAGGAAGGTAGGTTCGTATTGTGAAGGATCCATGGTCTAGCTGTGGCAACGCACACTCACTCTCACCTAGTCTCATAGAATTTTTGGAACAAGTAGGCATCACAACACTTGATAATATTTCTAATCCGGTCAACACTTCTATACTTACTCAAGCATGGAAATCGACACTCGACCTTGACATCCCTTGTTAGGTCCCTATACTACTAGTGCAACCCCTTATTGTTGTTAGTGAAACCCCCTTATTGTATTGTTGTACCCAAGTAGTCCCCATATTATTATTATTGTGCCCCATCAAAGCCCACTATTGTTATTGTTGTGCCCTTACATTATTATTGTTATGTCGGCTTTGTTTATATTGTGACCCCTTAGACTCCTATATATAGAGATGAGGTATTGTCATTTGTATCAAGCAATAATTATTCATTTGTGTAATGTAAAGGAGGTTGCCCCCTCGAGTAGGCTTATTTTCATTAGGGGAGTTTCGAGGTCTAAAATGAGCCTCCTAAGGAAATTATAAAATAATAGTGGAAATAATAAAATAAGATTAGATTACATCATCAAATTTTAGAAGGAAAAAAGAAAAACTATTTTTTCAACTTATCTCCCTATGGGTTTACTCAAATTTCGAGCGAAAACACTCATTGGATGTAGAATTTGATTCCTCATCCAAAGAGTACCCATGTTGCATATTTTCAATGGATCCTACTACATAAAAAATGACAAATACATGAAAAACGTCATTGCAATCATGTTTTTTCATGTATTTCTCATTTTTCATGTAGTAGGGTCCATCGAAAGTGTGCAACATGGGTACTACTTGGATGAGGAATTAGATTTTACGTCCAATGATTACTCCCACTCGAAATTTGAGTAAAACCATCAGGAGATAAGTTAAAATTATGTGTTGAAAAAGTGGTTTTATTATTTCAATATTTTTTAACGCTTTTACTTTTTTACTCCAAAAATGGTGAATCATCCCCCATGGTTGACATCATCAAGTTGAATCCTATTGGTTCTTATAAATTTTATTTTGTTTGTAAATTTTTCTTAGGAGGCCCATTTTAGACCTCAAAATTCTGCTAATGGGTGTCGTTGATCTATCTATTCTTCTATTTTGTGAGCTGGTTTCTTAATATTTGGTATGAGAAACAACTTTTCACCTAGTCAATTTTAACAAAGTAAATGATCACACATTATGATGATACAAATAGCAACACCTTATTTATCCAATTGATAAATCTCAAACAAAAGGGTCCAATGGTAGAGAACATTGAGGAATTCTAAAAACTGAATATAAGGTTAAATGATCTTCGAAAAAAGCAGAGGATTGATGCCTTCATAGGGAATTTAAAGGATAACATTGAACATGAGGTTCACCTTTGGGAACCTGATTCATTATAGAAGGAATACAAGTTGGCAAGAAATATTGAAAGCAAAATTATGGCAACAAGGAAGCCTACAACTCATAACTATAAAGATGGAAGTGTTGTTGCTCCTAGCCTTCAACAACCTACAAGGTTGACATCACAACAACTAGAAGAAAAAAGAGAAAAAGGGATTTATTATAGTTGTGATAGAAAATATACTCAAGTTCATAAGTGTGATGAGAAGAAATTAATTTACATAGATTGGGAAGAGGATAAAAAAAGGAACTAGAAACATCAAACAAAGAGCATATACACTAGGAACCAACCCCAGAGAAAGAAGAAATGATTCCGACCATATCTTGTAGTACATTGGAAGGAATTACCACTCATCAAACTCTCAAGAGAGATGGAAAAAGGGAGATAGTGAAAAAATGTTTGGAAGGATATCTTTGTTGCTTTGTATCTGATAAGCAAACACAATGGGTCAAGTGGTTACCTCTGGTTGAAGGGTGGTATAACGCTTTAGCAAAAATGACCCCATTTGTGGCACTTCATGGATATCATACACCATCCATAACATCATCATTAAGAGAAAATTAAAAGGTTCAAGCAATGGAAGATCACATCAAGCAAGCTAAGAAGGATATTAAATTATCACCAAAGTACTATGGTCGTTACAAGGTGTTACAAAACATTGGTACTATGGCATACAAATTGGAGCTTCTTGCATCTTCCCGAGTGCCCCCAGTTTTCCATGTTTCATGCTAAAGAAGGTTATAGATGACAAGCTCCCAGTTCAAAAAATATTGTTGGAACTTGATGAGGAAGGACGAATCATATTGGAACATGAAGAAGCCATGGAATCATGAACCTGACAACTACAAAATCGATCAATTTCAGATTATCTCATCAAGAAGAAGAACTTGCCTGCTAAAGACTCCACTTGGGAGGATGATAATTTTATACATAAGCATCCATAACTACTCAAGCATTGAGGATAACACTTTTTGAAGGAGAGGGGCATGTTAGGTCCCTATACTACTAGTGTAGCCCCTTATTGTTATTAGTGCAACCCTATTATTGTGTTGTTGTTCCCATGTAGTCCCCATATTATTATTATTGTGCCCCATAGAAGCCCACTATTGTTATTGTTGTGCCCTTACAATATCATTGTTATGTCGACTCTGATTATATTGTGACCCCTTTAACTCCTATATATATAAAGGAGGCCCTATCATTTGTATCATCCAATAATTGTTCATTTGTGTAATGTAAAGGAGGTTTCCCCCTCAAAGAGGATTATTTTGAAGTCATTGATCTATCTATTATTCTATTTTTTGAGCTCATTCCTTAACATCCCCACAAAATGAAAACATGAATGAGCAAGCTATATCGGTGCACTTACCAAATCTCATGTAAGAATCATTGCTAGGGATGATGAACTTATATGGGTCCTATCACATCACAGAAGGTTTACCCCCAAGGATGGTTAACCAATCATATATTCTAATCATAAACCACCTGCTATGACATGGTGGTGGTGACCCTTATGGAAACTGGAAAGCCCTCCCAAGGCCAAGATTTACATTTGGTGTGTTTTGCGTAATAAATCTCCCACTATTGGAAATCTTCAAAAACAGTCCTTTCAAGGTCCCTCTTGGTGTGCTCTATGTAGGAATGAAGAATAAATCATTGACCATCTTTTCCTTCACTACCCTGCTACTACTGCAATCTAGCATGATCTATTGCATCTATTGAATATCAACATAACCTGGACTGGTCAATCAATCGTAGTTGCATGGGAAGTATGGCGGAACTGAGGAAATCCCTCTAAACTTTAGAGCCTCACCTTGTTGGTTTGTTGGTGTATCTATCTTTGCAGGAACTCGCTTATCTTCCATGGTAAGAGCCCCAACTATATTATTTCCTCTGCACACATTTCTACTATATATCACATGATTCCTGAGGATGAACCCAAGTGTTCCAGCAAGACCATCATTGCAGAAACCATATACAAAACATTCCCATGGGAATACTTTGATGGATCCTCACAACATGATGGTTACGGAGGTGGTACGATATTATATCTCAATGAGGATCAGCATTTCAAATTAAAAATGGGTTTAGGAAGAGGCACCAATAACTATGCAGAACTTATCATTCTTAAACACCTTCTTTCATTCTCATTAGAAAAAGGATGGAGGCACCTACATATTTTTGGAGATTCCAAACTCATCATTAATTGGTTGAATCAACAATCTATATGTCACATGCAGACACTTCAGAACCTATTGGATGATGTCTTATTATTAAAATCTCAATTTAACACTATTTCGTGTCATCATATTTACAGGGAAAGGAATCAACTTTTTTATCTACTATCCAAGGAGGAAACGCACCAGCCATGTAGTCACTAGATGATTCAAGAGTAGAATAGACATGAATTCTACCAGTACTTCCACGAGCCTTATGATGATCAACTCTCTCAAGTAGCAGCACTGCCCTGATTTTGGTGATGATTCATTTTTGACTGATATATCTTGCTACACATCAGAATTGTATATTTTTTTATTATCTCTTGTATATTTATCATGGGATATGAGGTTACATAAATGTAACAAACTCTTCTCTATGTATGTGGCTTTCCACAAAATTTTGATATATTCTTCTTGCGAAGCATCTACAACATGTAATTTTCATATATATAATGAAAGTTACGAATTTTCCTTGGGGATTTTTTTTCTTCCTAAAATTCATACCAGAAAAAGTCATTAACGAATTCTTAAAACATTGGATATTAAATAAGTTAACACCATTATTACACTAAGATGCTTTTTCTCAAAATGGGATAGGTGCATTCATGTTATATATTAATTTAAAAGTATTGATTACAATATATATTTTCTTATATTTTCAACTCACCTAAACAATAAATATTTATTTAAGAATTCATCCCTCTCACTTTTGTGTACCAAATAAAGTTCTATAAAACAATCATATTATTCCTTACCTATATATGTATATAATTAAAATAATATTTAATAATGTTTGGAAGCCCCCAACTCATAATGAACCATCTATGGTGAGAGCTGAGTAACTATGAATTTTTGTAAGGTTTAGATTTGATTAGGGTTTTTAATTTTTAGATTGCTTCCTCATTGGGGGAGGCAGGAGGGGGAGTTTGGGTGTGGGTGTGGGTGTGGGATGGGAGCAGAGGCCCCTTCTTCAATGATATGTAGGAAGGAAGAAAAAATAATGTGATTGTGCGTAGATCCAATAATTTTGCATGAGGAAAAAAAACTTATTCTTCATCTCAAGGTATTCACTTAGTTGGAGAAGCAATATAATCCATAATAGTTTCAAATAGGGAAAATCTAAATGCAGTGAAGAATTTAGGATCATGTCTACCACAAACAAAAAAAATCCCGTTTGTGTGAATTAATTCTAGACAAAATAGGGGGAAAAATCAATTCATGAAAGGTCAAGAATTGATCTTTACATTTTGGGAACCTCTCCTATAGAAATAATTCTTATCACTTTCATCTTAAAAAATTACCAACTAAAAGGATATATTGAACTTAAGCTTGGTTTTGAGGGGTTCTTCATGCAATTTTCAAAAAAGTGGAGGATAAAGATCAAAAATTTCAAGGGGAGCACTACTTCCTTAACTCAATAAGGTTGTACATGAAATCATGGATAGAAATTCTTAACTCAATAAGGTTGTACATGAAAGAATGGATAGAACAATTCAATCCTAACAAGGAAGAGTTCAACTCAACTCTTTTTTATGTTAGGCTATAGTCCATGCCTAAAGAGCTTTGGGATCAAGATATTCTAAAGGGTATAGGAAAATTTGGTAGGGTCACTCATAATTCTTTTAGAGACTACAACAAAAAGCTACTATACCCAGTATTGGCATATATGTGATTTTATGGATCTCTCAAAGCCAATCCTAGCAAGAATTCAAATTTGTTACCATGATAACATGTATAAGAAACCGTTAGATTACAAATCATTCCCCTTTTATTGTCGAAAGTGCCATGAATATGATCATCTCTTTAGACAGATCCCATTAAATCAAAATAATTAGCTAATGAAAGATTCATAAGAAATGGATTAGGAAGGGTTTACTAGGGTTACCAACAAGTGAATACTAGCTAGAAATAGCTAGGAGATGCTTTGATTGGAGAAAGAAACAATGGAAATATGTACACAATCCTTCAAACAATGAAATAAAATAAAGAAGAGGGGGGGAAAGAAGTCCTAGCACAATTGAAATCATATGTCTAAAAAAATTAAAAGGTACCATTGACCACCCAATTTGGCATCTTTACAGTGCCCTTATAAAATCTATTTGCACCTTAAGACAGGAGCAAGACATTGCGACATAGTTGCTTCCTATTTCCAAGTGCTGCAAATATTTGTTACTAAGTGTTGCAACTACATGTTGCTAGGTTGAAAAACTCCTTATTGTTGTTTATTGTGACTCAACACTCTCGTGTAGTGCTATAATTATAAAGTGTTGTAACACCAAAGTGATATGACTCTAAGGTGTTAACACTCATGTTGCGACTCTAAGGTGTTGTGACTCTAAGGTGCTACCACTCATGCTGCAACTCTGAGATGTTGAGTCTTGTGTTATGACCCTTTATTGCTCCAACTCACCTTGTGCCATTGTTGCAACTCACTCCAAAAGTTTTTACTGCAACTCTCAGTTAGGTGATCATTTGGGAAAGGATATGCGAGTCTTAATAGTTCGTACTATGCATCCTCTTAGTCACACACCTGTCACTAATAAATCGCATATATTAGTCAACTGACCCATCTCGTATTAGCCTCACTCTCATGTGATGAAAACAATTCTAAGTCCAAAACAATTAAATTAATTAAAATCAAGGAAGTTGGATTTAATCCTACCTTTCTAGATTTAATTTGTTCCTCATGGTTAGGAGTTAGTTTAGGCCTAGTTGGTTGAGAGATTCTCTCTAACTAGTTAGGCTCCTAGATTAGTGTTTGGTTGAGAGATTTTCTCAAACATAGTGTCCATGATAGATGTACTATGTTGAGACAAACTTACTCATGTATCTATTTTTACTATTATCATTATTTGCACATTGAATTATGAGAGGAATACAGTAAGGTTGAGGCCTTTTCCACCATTTCTATGTCTCTGCTACTTTTTCATGTGTGTTAATTTTGTTAAATATTCTACATGTGGTATCCGAGCCACTGGTTCGCTTTAGGTTAACTCCCTTGAGGGAGGGCCTATGATCTATGAGATTAGTATATATTTATGTTTTGAATTTCATATGTGATTGTGTGTGTTTTTTTTGGAGAGTGCTTTTTCTAAGAGATCTATTGGGGCATCTCTATCCTTTATAGTTGCTCAGATCATGCCCAATGCTACAATATATGATACGAAAGTTGATTTTGGTGGCGTGAATTGAATTGTAGTGAATGCAGTCTGGTAATATCAAAGATTATTTTTGGGGACACAGATTGGAACAATTGATTTAGCGATTGGTAGAAAATGACCCAAACAAAGAGTAACATGTCTAATATTGCAGCATGAATTATTTCCACTAGAATCATTTTCATGTCTCTATTAAAAGATGTGATACTTCTTCCTTTGGGAAGTTGTTCAAGGAAAAGGCTGGAATTCATATTTGTTTGAAGATAAAGATGGAATTGAAATTTTCCATGATTGTGAAGTTATTGGTTGTTTATGGGAACAAAACATTGCAAAAGTTTCCTTGCATTTGAAGAGGAGCCCAGTAGCCCCAATTGTGATCATTGTGGTAATCGATGGCACTGATGATAATTTCTAAAATTACGATGGCAATGTGCTATCAGGGAGCTGCGAAACCTTCATAAATCATGCACTTGTAATAGTTGGTTATGGAAGCGATGGGGGTAAGGATTATGTTATCAGAAGGAATTAGTTGGGTAGTGACTGGGGAGAAGATGGATATGTGAAGCTTGATAGGAACATTACTGGGAAGGAGCCTATGTGTGGGAAAAAGAGTAGCCCAGGCAAGATCATTATTACTCATCCTCTTTGAGAATTAAAATTAACCTCACATGGAGGCAAAGGGGAATTGAGGGCATCGATCCCTGGATGAGAAGCCAAAGATTGTACCTCAAAGCATATGATTCTGCATCTGTATCACATAACAATTTAGCTACCAGAGATTTCTTCTATGACGACTAATAACTAAAAAGTCAAATTGTGTAGAGAAATCGAAGTTTGGTGGAAATTCCATTTGGGTAGAAAAAATCCAATTGTGTAGAGAAATTGAGGTGAAAATCCAATTGGGTAGAGAAATTGTTAAATCAAAGAGGCAGAAATCACCTAATTCTAGGTGAAACTAAGGTCAAAAGTCCTAGGACATGTCACACTTTTGGGATTCTGAGATAAAGCCTGTATAGGATTGCGCTAAGAATCGAACCTCAGTTGGTTGCCTACTATGCCTGTGTCTCAAGCGTTACTTCTCGTGCCTCCGTTACTTCTAGAGGTACAATGTAAATTGCTGAAGGAAAGCATGGCGTTGTTTGACTGATCCGCCTAGAACCTGAAAGTAACATTTAAGTTTCATTGAAGCATTGATGCATTGATTCAAAGCATGCCATTGAAGTGAATTCCCTCCAACTATTCGAGCTTTGTCATCCATCAGTGTGTTGAGCCAGCTTAAAGGGAATTCTTCACCTGCAATTATGAATTGCTAATTTTTCTCTGTGCCAAAGGAAAAATGAACAAAATGGTCCATGTTGAAATTTTTTATGTTGCTATATGTAACTTCTCCAAATGATTTTTTTTTTTAAAGTGTAATTTTACTTTGGTAAAGGAGATATTTTATTTTTAAAGTGAATCCATAAAGTTCATTTTTTAATTCACTTTTTTAAAAGGGACTTCATGAAATTATTTTAAATGGGAAAGTAAAATGAAGAAAACACATCAAGATAATTTTCTAATGTTAGAGGAGAAAGTATGAATTGAAGTTAAATGGTGGAAAGTACTTTTGTAAGTTTGGATGAATTTTTTTTTTTTTTCAATGTATTTTGGAGTAATAAGTTTTAGTTTGGAGAAATAAGTGGTGGAGAGGTAAGGTATATTTTGTATTTGGAGTGATAAGTGATTTTTTTTTGAAAAAGTTATTGTTGTAATCCAAAGTAATAGTTTACTTTAAGAGAGAGTTTGAGAGAAATTCAGTCAGTGAACTTCCACTCTTTTGAAGACATTTTACCTCCAAGAAGTTCTAAAATTTTATGCTTGAGAAGCTTCAATGAAGATGTTGTAAAGATGTAAAGATGATGTACTCAAATATTTAATAAAGACATATATTTTTGGTGGTGATTGTGTCCTAGATCCGCCTGAAATTGAATAAGGGGATCTTAGGTACTCCTTGTGTAGTGATTGATTGCACATGTTTTGTGTCTAGTTTTGACACTAAAATTATCTTATATAACACACACAAGTAGTCTAAAGCAAGTGAATGAAACAAGCACATTAATCAAAGCACCTAAAATCAAGAAAAGTACAAGCAATCAAGAAGCAACAACACATAATCAATTTGTCAAAGATGATTCTACATCAACATCCAATCAAGTTAATGAAGTCATCATTTGCATCAATTCAAAAGAATTTTTCTTGGAAAATACACTTGCACCATTTTTTTTAAGAATAATCTCAATACAAAATTATAACTTACAAATCAAAATTTGTAAGTTAGCTTGTAATCAAAGTCAAATTGAGTTGAATTGTAAGGGTGCATTCTCAGTTGAAATTGACACCTAAACTTTGAATTAATAGGGAATCAATTAAACCAAGTGAATCCATTGTTTTTAATTGATTCATTCAAATCATTGTAAGTGTTTCTCTAGGGTGCATTTTCGATAGTATTTGACACCCTTCTTTTGATCAATCAAGAGTGTGAGTTAAAGTAAGTGAAAAGTTCACAACATCAAGCGAGCCTGAAACTGAGCGAGTTCAACTTTAACAAAAGCAAATATTCAAACAACAATCAAGCATGTTCATATCGACAACAAGCGAGTATAAGTTCAAGCAAGCAAGCTCAAGCATTCAAGTGAGAGAGTTCTAAAAATCCAACAAGTATTAAAAGCAAGTGAGTGTGAGTTCCAACAAGTTCACATGGAAAAAAGCATTATGTTGTTACAGATTCTTAACAATTTGATCATTTTAACTATTGAAGACATGGTGCAAATCAACAAAGAAACTCTTTTTGATATTTCAGTAAATCTACAATAGGTGCATGAAACAATTGATTTCCTTCAATTGGAGTCGCAACTACAAAGAGATGAGTTGCAATAGAAGTGTGATGCTTCCAAGTCTTTCAACTATATAAATGAAGATAAATATGTTGATTCCAAGTCACTCATCCAAACAACTTCAAGTGTATAAGTTTTTCATGATCAAATTGAACTTGCTTCTTCCAAACCAATCATCAAGCCATGGGAAGAACTCCAAAGTAACAAAAATTGACGAGGACTAGGATATGACAAAGATAAAAAAAACTTGCATATCCCTGATTATTCTAAGATGATCAAGTTCATTAGTGCAAGATTTCTTGATCAAATAACATCAACAAGCCATGATAAAGTTGAAGAAAAACCCACATGAAAATGTTGTCAAAGAAAAGGTCACATGGAATATCACTGTTTTGATCTCCATCCTTGTGACCATTATGGAAAGTAGAATCACTTATTAAAGAAATGCTACAAACACGACCAACCTGCCAGATTAAAGAGTAATTATGCATGGATTCATCCTTAGGAATGATCGTTAACAGCAAAATGATTGTATAAGTTTTACAACAGAATTCAATCTCAACTATTGCAGTCAATAATAAATTGAAGATGGTACTCTCATGCACATGAAAGTAGGAGTACAACAGTGAAACTCTCCTACACCTGAAGGGGGGAGTTCAGAAATCAAATGCAGATGATTGTCTCTCCTTTTAGCTGACAAAGTGGGGAAATGATAATAGAATTAAGGGTGGTTGTGAGACTGAAAGTCTCAACAAAATCATCAAAAGAAGCCAATGGGCATCTTCAAATTAGTTAGAGGGCCATTAACAAATCAGATAGTGGGCATCGCCAAATTAGCTAATGGGAATTCATCAACATCAAAGCATCTAGTAGGCAGTCAACATCAAAGTAGCCAGTGGGCATTCTCAATATTTTGTTAATGGACAAAGGATGATGGTTGCAAGAAAAGGACATATGGATCCTTTTGTAGCTTGGCATGTAATGTAGTTGTCAAACAAAATTTCAGAGATGAATCAGACTTGCAACTGACTCGTGTTCTCTTCTGATTGGATTTTTTTTCAGCATCCAACTTTGGCGGTTTTTCAGGCAGTGTTTTTGAGGATCAACAGTTTCAGCATGAGAACTTGGAAGATGGTTCCTAGTTCTTATTTTGGACTTATCATTGAGGGGGGGATATTATCCTCACTCTCATGTTATGAAAGCAATTCTAAGTCCAAAACAATTAAATTAATTAAAATCAAGAAAGTTGGATTTAATCCTACCTTTCTAGATTAGGTTTGTTCCTCATGGTTAGGAGTCAATTTAGGCCTAGTTGGTTGAGATATTCTCTCCAACTAGTTAGGCTCCTAGATTAGTGTTTGGTTGAGATATTTACTCAACCATAGTGTCCAAGATAGACGTACTATCTTGAGACAAACTTACTCATGTATTTATTTGTACTATTATCATTATGTGTACAATGCATTATGAGAGGAATACAGTAAGACTGAGGCCTTTTCCACCATTTCTATGTCTCTGGTATTTTTTCATGTGTGTTAATTTTGTTAAATATTCTACAGCTCCTACCTATGAAAAGTGACAAAGGTAATTGGTCACTCCACTATCAAGGAAAGCATGGCCTACCTATAACTTGTCACACAACTAATCGAATTAGTATTTTTTCGATGTCATATCTTCTAATGAATTCATTGTAGTTGAATTGAATAATTGGGTTCTCATGAATATCCATAAAATTCTTGATTTAGTTCAAAATTTTATATAAATAAACATCAAGAGATGAACACAAATAATCTAAATTAATCTAGAATATGGTGACATTGAACTTGTTTGTAACTATAGTTTAATTTTTGCAATACAAGTTTCTATTCCTTTCTAATTCGAGTTGATGGTGTATTATTTTGATGGTGCTTTCCTATGCCTTTAGGTAGTGCATCCTCTAAGGAGGTATGACCATCTCCTTAGCCGAGTATTGTTTGTAACATTATAATATGGCTCTAGTTTTATTTACATTCTTTTATTTCTAGAAATTCCTTTTTTTATCATCTTGTTTTCACTCTTATATATAATGTCGTTATTAACATAATGTTGCAACTATGACACTTAATTTGGTTAATTACATAGTGTTTCAACTTTTGATCGTATACATAGCTGCAAATCTTACAATTTTAACGTGTGATTTAATCATTGATGCAATTTGTGGGCAAGCATAACTGGAGCTCACAATTTAGGTTAATGTTGCATCCCACGTTGTTGCGCCTCTCCAATTACCATTATAGTGCTTTGGTTTGTAGATTTAGCTAGTTACTTTGTCTTCATATTTAGCTTTTGCTTTATTTCCTAGAAATTGCAATTTTTTTAATGGTGTGATTATTTATAACACAACGTGGCTTGAATTTCTTACAATTTGTGATTTATTATAGGTTTTTAGTGATTTAATTTCATATGCATTCCTATTACAAAATTCAATATCATCTAAAACACTTAAATAAGTCACTCTTTACTACTAGTGTGTTTACTTTTTTGCATGTTTTTTTATGTTCTTACAAATGTGTTTAATTTAGCACAAGTGTGATATTTTACTACAAAAGTGTTTTTTATTTCATGTGTGGTGTGGATTTCTCTTGGTGAATTGTGAAAGAATATTAATAAATTTCCTTCTAACATTCATTTAGAATACTACAACTATGATAACACAAAACAAATTGTACTAGCATATATGGTGCACGTCATTTTGTAAATTCCATGTGAATCAGATTGATAATTAAATGTACAACTATTTAGTTGTTTGATATATAATTAGGAAGTAGTTAAAGGACCCTTCAGATATAAGTAATGGAAATAATCGATGAAAACAGGGTAGGAAAATCACTCCAAGGACATAGAAATGAATGAGGACATGTTGTAGTGGCTGCAACACCCTCCAAAATTTTGGCTTGCATCCAAATTTCGGAGCTTTCATTGGTTTTTACTTTGATGATCACAAACACTCAAGCTCACCCCATGAGCTCTTGTGAAGTCTTTTCACCCTTTTTCTTGTTTGATGAGAAGTCATGTTTTGGCATATTGGTTGCTTTGTCATGCTTGCAATCTTGTTATGGTGAGTTTGAAGGTTTGTATTTGTGTGTTTAGGTTTTCTTTGTTATGTAAACATCCATCGTACTCACACACAAAGCTGTAAGCACTGTTGTGGAGGTGTCATCATGGTCTTCCAAAGGTCTATCTCAAGTATCAAGCTTGTCACTTTTAGCTCTAAGATAGTCTCACTGAGGTCATGTTTTGTCTCTTTGTACTCGTTGTCTATGTTGGCTCATCATCACATTATGTTAAGTGTATGATCAAAATGTCAAGTATGCAGAAGTTCACTTTCTTTCAACACTTAGCCATTTTCCTGAAAATCTATCCCACCAAACAACCCTCTTCCACTGGATCCCGACTGAGCTGCACTATGTAGTCTCAACCCTCAATGACCTTTCTCTATACCTAGAACTACGTAGTGCTTGAGAATTTCTTACAAGTCAGTTGCATTGCCCAATCCCAAAGGTGAATAGCCTATCTGCCTCCCATAACTACACAGAAGATTGCCTCCATGTCCAACTGAACTGTGAATTTCTTAGTCAAGTCACCAAGCCTCCTCCCTATCTCTCGGAGGCTTGTACTACTTTGAGACCTGGTTCTGCACTATCCTCCAAAACTGCACAGACATGCCCAGCTGGTCCTCTACTACCTTGCTTTGCACTGGCTTCAGAAATTACTCAAACATGCCCAACAATTCCTCTACTACCTTGCTCTACAATGTTCTCCAAAACTGCAAAAACATGCCCAACTAACCCTCTACTACAGTGCTCTCAAAAATTATGCAGTCATGCTCAGTAGGTCCCTTGTAGCCATGTCATTCATTTCTCTCAAAAAATATGTAGACATGTCTAGCAAGTCCTTTCGAGACCTGTCCTCCACTGCTCTACAAAACTGCCCAGAACTACCCAACAATTCCCCTAAAGTCCTCTCCTGTCTTCCCTCCAGGAACTGTGCATAAGTGACCCCCTTGGGGTCCCACCTTGTAGTTTCCACTGATGTCCTTCACTATGCAATTCTACCTCCCAATGGTCACTATGCAGTTTTTCCTGAAAGTACAGGTTGTCCCCCCAGAGTTGCTCATTCTAGCTTGAGCTTCGCTCTGCACTGTCTCAGTGAATTTTCCTCCCTCCTTATCACCCAGAACATGATAACAATGCATCATGATAAACTAGGAGGTTTTGGAATTGATTTTGTCCCATTATGAATGAATTGCAGGAACAGATACACTGATAGATCATGAAGAGACGATGAACGAGATGGGGTGCACATTTTAGAAGATGTGATTTCAACTAGACATATGTAGCAAGCATATCAAGAAACAAGGAAAAGGAACACATGCATTGAACCATCATGCAACATCAAGAGCATCGAAGACCCTGCAACACTATGCCATGCAGAGGAGAAGACAAAGAACACCAAGTGTACATACATCACTCAAAAGTGTAACAACTTGACATGGACACCACAGTCAGCGAGTTCATGTTAGTAGTGTCATGAGCTATCTTGGCCTCATCACCATTATGGGTCATAACCATTGTAACTGAATGTAATGTAAAGTGACGTATAATGGACGCATATAGAAGACGAAGATCATGGGAAGTTGAATAGTCATGAGGGTAGTCGAAGAGGCACAAGGTTCAATTATCACCCTTAGCTATATATACCCCTCCCATTATATGAGCATGGAATTTTCACATTGACTCCTCCCACTAACCTTGAGAGTCTGTAGTTTGTTCTTTGAGGGGCGAGGAGTGGCTTCAATGTCCCACTACTAGGACTAGTGATGTATGGTGTACAAATGTGTCTTGGGATTTTTGCTTAATCTAGAAGCCTGTTAAGGCCAACACATTTTCATGCATGTTTTGTAGATGTTTGTAAGACTACTCTTTAAGCATTTCTAATGCATGTTTTCTTAACCGATATTAATATAGTTTAATGGCTTTGGTTATTTTAGTAATTGCATTGTTGGAGATGGGTTTTATTTCTTATCATCATTGTCTCAACCCTATGGACTAGTTTGCGGGATATTAGACATACCACTTTTGTGTATTGGCCATCACCACTATCACATCCTTGCAGACTATTATGTGGGATACTCAATGGACCATCTTTGTTTTTTGGATACAACAACCATCACATCCATGTGGAATACTTTTTTTGATGGTGTATGTGTTGTCCCCTTCACCTTAGTTTTAGCGATTTCCGCATCCACTGTGGACTATTCCACTGGGTGATGGACAGACCTTTTCGGTTCGCGTGTGTTTCTTCTTGGGTGGCACTACTACCTCTCATTTAGAGGCTCACTTTATTACCCCCCTTTGTAGTAAGAGAAACTTGGCACAGTTACATTATGCACTCACCAAGCACACATACCTTGTTGCTTGAAGATACCAATGTAACACTCTCATGTGCTGACAGCTAGAACCAAGGCATATGTCTAAGTATATGAAGACTGGGCCTTCATACCAAATGGGACTCCTACACCAAAAGGTGTGAGGTCTAGTTGGGAATTCACATCAAGGACATCCCCTTGGTTAACGAATTAATGAAGCTAGAAGGAGCGCCAGACAATAGGATATGCCCCTAGAGTCTGGTTTAAATCTCTTATTTAAAAATGGCTCTTCTTGACATCATATTCCTGGGATGTGTTTCTACAATGTTTGATTGTACCATCCTGGTAGAATTTATCCATGACATGTCCAAGTTAAAGTTCAGTGGTGATGGTGAACTATCTTTTCATGAGCATGTGCACTAAGTTATAAACATTAGCTTATGACACAAGATAGAGTATGAAGATGTCTGGAATGTATTACCCACCCTCACATTCGAAGGTCGTGCTCAATGATGGTGTTACACATTACCCTTTCCTCTATTAATTCATTTGGCTAGCTTGCTGAAAAGATGATTAAAACATTCAATGAGTATAGCCACTGAGATTTCCCTGAAAAAATATGATTTTTAAGTATGGAGCCTGATGAATCAATTGAGGACTTTGTTGATCATTTCCTTCACCTCTATTATGAAATTCCTAAACAACTTGTGAAATTTGACTTCTTGAGATGAGTTTAAATGTTTGGTTCATAGTTCTCAATATGGTGAACCTCCTGATTTCCCTTCTTTCCCAACTTCTACGAACCCTGAAGCACCTTAGATTGTAGAGGAGGATCCCAACACCCCGTTTGTTCCTTGTCCTCCTCCTTTTCTGGTCACATTCTCTTGATTCTCAAGCTGCTGGTTCAAATTTCGATCAGGTGTAAGGTAGTCACATTACACAGGTAGAGGAGTAGAAATATGAGGACACTATCAATCTTCCCTTTCTAATTCAAAATTGTGTACATAAAAACAATGAGCTTCCATTCTTAAACGATTATCATTTTCTAATCTCGGTGGAACATCCTGTACAATTAATTCCTTTGATCAACCCCCAGTCTTGGGCAGTCATCACTCCCATGCTTCCATATTCTATGACGAGTGCCCAAGCACATCATGTGATCTTCCGTTTTCTCATGAAGACTCTAACTCAGACCTAGAATGTTCTCCAGTCAAAGAAGAAATTCATATTGAAACTTCCTTTTCACCTCACTTGCCCATGTGTCCTAACAATAATAATGCATCCGAGATACTCCACTTTATCTTTTTTATTCATCCGATGAGTTATCTCCTCAACTGACACAAGGTAGTGAGGTCTTCCATGATAAAGTTGAAAACATTCTAATCACATAGTGTTCTTCCCATTCCTCATCATCTCTTCTTTTGTATGAAGACAACTCTTCAAACCAACATTCTGAACTTGAAAATTCTGGTGAAACCTGTGACAAAAATGGCTTCCATCCTGAGAGCAGTGTTGAAATCAGCAAAGCCATGCATGATCTGGTTCAAGCTTCAAAATACAATTCTGCAATTCTAGAAAGTTCTGGGACCTGCCAAGGAGTCAAGGCACTTCAATCTCCATTGTTGGTTATGTCAAGACCTTGCAACTCAGGTAAGTACCCCAGACTAAATCATATCTATTTTCTCACGCACCATCCATCTATTTACATGGTTTCATTCAGTGTGGATCCCCATGTAAAAAATGTTTGGTACTCTGGGTATGATCTTTCAAATTTTTAAAATTTTACTTATGGTCGAATCTACAAATCTACTATAGCATGCTTGTCTTCACGCACATCTCTTACATCAAACTTGGGTTGGGAATGTTCATCTCTCATGAAATCATGGAATTGGGAAGTCAATCATCTCAAAGAATCTCTTTTATTGCAATCATACTTATTGAATTTTCCCTCTCATGATCAACTCCTCAGTCTTCTTGCAAACCTTGTACTGCGAATCTACCCACTCATTACACTAGCAGTCCCCCTATGTGATGATGCACACACGAGCTATGACATGAATCAAGTTCCTCTTCCCAACTAGTTTCACACATTCACAATGTTAGCATCTCTTTTAAATTCCTGTGATGACCATGATTCCTGTGTAGTTTCTTACCAGTTGTAGTAAGGTGGTCTGTCATGTCTAGCTCATAGCGAACATGGTTCTATTTTTCATAGCATCCATAAGATTTTTCAAATGTTTTTTTCTTTGTTCATTTCAAACTTGGAATATGACGTCTAAACCAACTCATAAAACCATTCCTCTATCTTGGGTGATTATCACTCAACTTATCATTTTCCCATCAGCACAAATTATGAAAGTTTCTTCGCGCTCTTTGATCTTCACTGTTTAACATCTCTCTCTTAAGATTTCCATCAAGTAGATGAGGCACTTTAGCTTGCACTGATGGTTATGGCAGGTCCTCACTATCTTGGCATGACCACTGAGAATGATCAAATTTATTTTTCCTTATAAGATCCCCATTGTGATCCCATCTGTCAAATTGAGAATTCTTCCTCTCAAAAACCACAAGGCTTTCCAAAAAACCATTAGGAATTTTATGATCCAACCATTGAATGGTTGGAAAAATCTTACTTGGCAAGCCCTGTTGCAGGCAACAAGTTACAATCCTTCCTCACTCTTGGTAAGGAGCTCGGTGTAGACAAGGACACATCTGCAAGAAGCTTCGGAGGTTTGTTTAGGAAGGGTATCCATTAGAAAGGTAAGCACATGTATTGGGTGGTTGTGATACATCTTTCTGTTCACAGGAAAGAAATTCATTTATGTGTTCATCTTGTTCAAGTTTTAGTATTCTTTGTTGCACACTACTTTATATCTATTTTAATCATTTGTATCTTCATGGATGCAGGTCGGGAGCGACTATGGTGGTTTCAATAGAAATTTCATTTCATAAAACCTCAGTCGTTTAGCTTTTAGGATAGGAGTGGGATTAGTTGCATCTTACTTTTCCCTTCCTTGCACTCATCTTGCACTCATAGTTCATCTCAGTTTTCTTATTTTACATCCTGTTTCTTTAGTCATTTTTCTTTCTTGTCTTCTGTTTTTGTTTCCTTTTTGTGTACATCTTTCCTCTCATCTTGTTCTTCCTTTCATGTTGCATTTTTTGATTGTTTTCACTACGCGAATAATTGTTGTGCATGCATTGTGTTATGGTTTCTGAATGGGTATGTGGCTGAAGTTCAAAGAGTCTTGTGACACTATAGTGCTTGTCTAGTCCTATGTCTGTCTTCTTTGTGCTTGGTTGTAACTTTTGGCTGATGAAATTTGGACAGAAAATATGCTCCATCTGTAAGGAAATTTTTAGTCAAACCATGAACCTGTGTCTAGTATGGAAAACCTCATGCCTATACTTAGCTTTCTTCTCTGGTGTGTTCAAGCTTATCCAACTAATAGAGATGGAGAAGGGGAAATCTAAATGAGAAAACCTAAATCAGAGCTCTTTATACGCTTCTCTGAAGGAACAACCGCCTCTTCTCTCAATAAGTTAGGATCCCTCTTCTACCCCTAAAATAAATAAGTGCCTATCCACAGTTCTCTTCCAAAAAATAACAAAGGAGACAGAAGAGAAAGGCTTCCTGCGTAGAGAGGTGAAGCATGAAACTCTACTCGGGTACTTTCTAGGCTCACTGGAAGTGGTGTAATGCTTGTGTTCCTATGTGATTCCATTGGGGTACTGTTCATGCCTACTCGTAGTAGAAAAACACCAAAGATGAAAAAAATATACTTTGAAAATATTAAGCTAGTGAGCCAAATTACCCTTCCTAATTTGAAATGGTATGATTTGGTTGAATCTTGTGTTGTGTTCAATTGAGTCAGTACAAGGTGAACCATGTCTGTCCATGGGGGAAGTGGGTTATCTGAAGTGATATGGACAACAAATCAATACTCCCCAAAAGGTCAAGCCCCCACATCGTAAACAAACCAAAATAGAGAAGTTGGTATTCAACCAGTGTGTCGCCAAGTGTTGTAGTGACTGAAACACCCTCCAAAATTTTGGATTACATCTAAATGTTAGAGCCTTCCTTGGTTTTTCCTTTGGTGGTTGTAAACACTCGATCTCACTTAATGAGCTCTTGTGAATTCTTTTCACCCTTTTTCTTCTTTGACCAGTGGTCATATTTTGGAATATTTATTACTTTCTCACACTTGCAATCTTGTTCTGGTGAGTTTGAAGGTTTTCCTTTATGTTTTTGGGTTGTCTTCACTATATAAACATCCATCATACTCACAGACAAAGTTGTAAGCATTATCGCACAAGTTTTGTCACAGTCGTATAAAGGTCTATCTCAAGTGTCGTTCTCATCAATTTCAGCCCTAAGACAATATCATCGAGGGAATGTCCTGTCTTGTTGTACTAGTGGTCTATGTTGTCTTGTCGTCAAACTATGCTAATTGTATGATCACAATGTCAAGTCTGCATGAGTTTACTTGCTTTCAACACTTAGCCATTTTCCTGAAAATCTATCCGACCAGACAATCCTCTTCCACTAGATCCCGACTGAGCTGCAATGTGCAGTCTCAGCCCTCAGTGACCATGCTCTACTGTCTGAAACTGCACAGTCCTTGAGGTTTTCCTCTAGGTCAGTTGCACTATATAATCCTAGAGGCGAGCAACCTATCTACCTCCTAGAACTGTGCAGAAGATTGCCTCCATGTCCCAACTAAACTGCATATTTCTCAAGCACATTCATCAAGCCTCCTTCTTATATGTCGGTGACCTTCACTACTATGAGACTTGGGTCTGCAATTTCCTCCAAAAATATGCAAACATGCCCAGCTAATCCTCTGCACTACCTTTAGAAACTACACAGACATGCCCAGTAGGTCCTCTGTTCACTTCCTCTGCACTATTCTCCAAAACTACATAGACATGCTCAACTGAACCTCTGCTTCATGTCTTGAAATGCTCTCATAAATTGCCCAATCATGCTCAGTAGGTCCCTAACATCCCTGTCATGCCTTTCTCTCAAAAATTGTGCATACATGTCTAGAAAGCCCTCTATAGCCATGTCCTTCATTGTTCTCCAAAACTGTGCAGAACTACCGAACAGGTCCCTTGCAGACCTCTCTTATCTTCCCTCTAGGAAATACAAATAAGTTCCCCCCTTAGGGTCCCACCTTGCAACTGAAACTGATGTCCTTCACTACGTAATTCTACCTCCCAGTGGTCACTGTGCAATTTTTCTCGACAATGCAGGTTGTCCCCCCAGAGTTCCTCCTTCTAGCCTTATTTGCGGCTTATGTTGTCTCAATGACATTTCCTCCCTCCCTATCACTTGAAACATGAGAACAATGCATCATGCTAGACTATGATATTTTGGATTTCATGTCTTCCATTCATGAGTGAATTCCAGGAATAGGTACACTGATAGGTCATGGTGAGATGGCGAACGGGATGAAGAAGGAGTATACATGCTAGAAGACTTGATTGCAGCTGGATAAACATACCAAGGATATCAACCAATAAGAGAAAGGAACACATGCATTGAACCATCATGCAAGACCAAGACCATTGAAGACCCTGCAACACTATTCCATACAGAGGAGAAGAAAGAGCACACCAAGAGTACATCCATTACTCAATAGTGCAACAACTTGACATGGACACCACAGTCAGTGAGTACATGTAGCAGAGTCATGTCGAGTTGTCTGATGAGTTTTCTTGGTCACATCAACATTATGGGCCATATCCATTGTAACTTAATGTAATGTAAAGTGAAGTCCAATGGACACACACAAAAGTCAAAGAGTCATGTCAATAGAAAATTCATGGGAAATTGAACAATCACGAGGGCAGTCCAAGAGTCACAAGGGTCAAGCATCACCCTTTGCTATATATACCCATCCCATTGTATGAGCATGGAATTTTTACTTTGGCTCCTCCCACATAGCCTTGAGAGTCTGTAGTCTATTCTTTGAGGAGCGAGGAGTGGCTTCAATGTCCCACTATTGGGATTAGTGATGTATGGTGTAAAGATGTGTCTTGGGACTTTTGCTTAATTCAGAAGCCTGGTAAGTCTAGCACATTTTCACACATGTTTTGTAGATGTTTGTAATACTTCTATTTAAAAAAAATTAATTCATGTTTTTTTAACCTATACTAAGATAATTGAACTACTTTGGATATTTTAGTACTTGCATTGCTGAATATTTATTGTATTGCTTATCATCGTTGTCTCATCCTTGTGGACTACTCCATGGGATACTAGACAGAACACCTTTGTGTATTGGCTCTCATTGATGTCACATCCTTAGGACTACTCTGTGGGATACTTGAGAGGCCATATTTTTTTCTGGTTATAATGATCGTTACATCCATGTGGACTACTTCATTGAGTGGTGTATGTGTTGTCCCCTTCACCTCGGTTTTAACGACTACTGCATCCATTGTGGGCTATTCCACTGGGTGCTGGACACACCTTTCTCATTCGCGTGTGTCTCTTCTAGGGTGGTATTAATACCTCTCATTGGGAGGCTCACTTTACTACCCCCCTTTGTATTAAGATAACCTTAACACAGTTACATTACGCACTCACCAAGCACACGTACCTTGGTGTTTGAAGATACCAATGTAACACTCTCATGTGTTGACAGCTAGAGCCAAGGCATATCTCTAAGTATATGACAACTAGGCCTTCATACTAGATGGAACTCCTACACCAAATGTTGTGAGCTCTAGCTGGGACTTCACCTCGGGGAGATCTCCTTGGTTGATGGATTTCCAATACAGTCAATAGGACAAAAAATAGCACTCAAATATAGAGGAACTAAAAGAAATAGATTTACAAAACCTAGATTTGTAAACAATGGAATCAGAGTGGAAAATAAAATATCGAGTGACTATCCTTGAGGAAGAAGTTCAAGCCATCACTCAAGCCTATATGAAGTCATGGGAATTACTACATCTGCAAGAACAAGGTAATCTCTCCTCTCCTTCCTCTTCCTCTTCTCTTATAACTAAAAGTAGTTCTATTAAGGACCAATCAAATCCCACAAAGGAGGATAAGAGAAAATGATCTAGGTCCAGGTGTCATGAAGGACCCTTCCAAGACATTTTACTTTCATGATGTGTTAAATTGAATTTTTAAAAGAATGTAAGTGAAATACATGTGCATGTTTTAAAGAAGAGGAACATGAAAATCTTCAGCAACATAAAAGCATAAACCGTTGATAACAGAGTTCGTTCAAGACGGACTACGTCTCCGCGCCCCAATGTCAAGATGTGTAGGCCACTGTATTAAGTCTTGTCAATCGTGATGATGTACATAAGAGTGCTACCATACAAGGAAAATGCCCTCACCCAAGAGTGGCTCCAAGAGATGTTCCATTATAGGAACTCTCGGTCAAAAAGGACTCTTATCAGTATGACATAAAATCATGCATGATGATCATCCCGCCAGCATGGCATATAAGGGATCTCAATGAAAACATGCATGACGACAACATGAGTATCCCATCAACATACAAAAAAGGGGTCTAAAAACACAACATGATGAATCTTGACAATAAGTACATCACACAGATGATTCCACATCACATCAAGCAGGAATCATGAAGCAAGTATGAAAACAAGATCCCAATCAAACATCAAACAAGGATCCCGTACAATAAAATACATAGCAAAAGAAGTACATGAATACATTACATATACCTCACAACCATAGGCCATCTGAAGAAGAAGATTTCAAACTGTTGAAGATATTTGGACCATTGATATCATGGCATCAATCGCATCAAAATGACTGCTCGCACATGAATGTTGGCAGTTTCACTCCACTTAGAAAAGTGGCTAGAAAATGAAATGAGCGAAAGAAAATTTTGAATGCACCACGAGATTTGTGGCATCGAATAGTGCAAAATCGACTATCAAATTTCTGAATTCTGAGAAATTGAGAATCTGGGGCTCAAGGAATCTTTTAGATTCCCCCTAGATTCCTCCAAGATTCTGCTCCATGGGTGGATTGGAAATTTGCAACTCAAATGGTGAATCTGACCTTGCCATTGCGATCCCTACAGAAAAATGTGAAAAATGACTATAAACTTGACTATATTCTGACATGGAGAAAAATTACCTCCTCGAGAAAATTTCAAGGATCATGGTTCGACTCCCAATTTCTACAGCAGTCATGGTTCCACCTCCATACTGAAAAACAACTGAAAAATGCAGAACGCTGATGGAGAAACGGATAGTACCATTGTGTTTGTGGCGTAAAGAAGTGTTGAAACCATATAAAATTTGTCAAAATATGACAATGTGAAAATATGGCCCTCCTACAAAATTCTTCCTCGAATTGTGTGCACTACCTTCCTCTACATGGGTGCACTGACAAAATATGTTTAAATATAAAGTTGCGGGCAGATTAAACAATGAAGTAATTTGGCATGTTGGTTGGAGATCTGTTTAATAGGGAGGAGGTCAGGCGGTCAAACCCCGCCTCCTCCTTTTTTTATACAATTTTTTTTTTTTTTTTTTTTAATTTTAAACAAACCCCTTTTTTTCATTATATTATGGTTGGTTTGTTTAATTATTAATGCGGGGTTGGTTTTTGTGGCTGGGTACGTACTCCAATGGCCATCCCACCACCACTTATGCATGTTTCTTGTTAATGGGATTGGGTCCGTGCCCCACGAGCCTGCCCACCCAACTCCTCTGCATTTAATATGGGTTTCGCGATGTGGGGGAGGGGCCGGAGGTCATGGCCCACCCCTCGATTAACAACTATAATGTTATGTGGATTCAGTTATATTTTTTTGTTATAAAATAAATGATCCAGGTGGATATTGGTGGCCACCCGCCAATCCCACTTGGACCCCCACCAGTGCTTCTTTCAGTTTTTCAAATTCCTTAATTGTAGCATAGTTTACTATTTTCAGCAGTTTTTCAGGTCCTAAACTTCTGTAGCCATTTTGAAGCCCTAAACAATGTTTTTTTGGAAATCTACTGCCAGCAATCTTTTTGTTTATATCATTGTTATTGTCATAGTACTCAGAGAGATCTTTCCAATCGACTATCATGTGCGTCAAACAAAGATAATATGACCAAGTCACGACCCTGGGAAATTGGTTGTCCAACTCATCCTAATGGGGCCCATAAACTCTTGGTGTTACATCTCCCCGGGTTAGGGTTTTGGTTGTTTAGCATTTGCTCCTATTGTTCAATAATAAAAAAGGCCCTTGAGCCTCATTGTAGTTCAGTTCAGAGGTATGTAGTGACCACATATCTTCTCAGAGATAAGCTACCATTGCCCTTGCTAGTGTATTTCCATTTCCGTTTGTAAGCATATTTCAGTATTTTACATTAACGAAATGAAGTATTATTTCCACTACATCTCTGTGTTTATGGTTATCTCTGTAATTTTTTGCATTCCTGTTTAAATCCGAATCAGTGGTATCAGAGTGGTCTACTTTTTTTCTCTATTTTTCTTTGCATATCCCCAATGACGTTGGGATATAAGGAGTTAGGGATTGAACTGGTCGAACCTTTGCAAGACCAGCCTAGCAAATCCCAACGCCCTCCCATGGAAAACGAAAAGAAAGACGAGGGGGCAGGAGATCCTATCAAAATCTTGATCAAAGAAGCCCTCAAGCAATAAAGGAACGTGATGATGTACAACTTTGCCCAGATCCTTCAATGGCTACCCAGGGGTGACGCATCAACTTCTAACAACTACTCTGGAAATTCCACACCGTTTAAGGTACAAGTTAATTTTGAAATCCCCATATTCAAGGGTCAGATAGACGTAGATTCCATTGATAAATGGTTAAATCTGCTACAGGGTTACTTTTTTGTTCATGATTTTTCCAGTAGGGAAAAGATTATTTTCACTCTTCTCAAAGCAACCCCCCATGTCAAGGACTGGTGGGAAACCTACTATGAGATGAAGGATGAAAGTATAGGCTCACTATTTTCAGCTGCACTGACTTGGAATTCATTCTGGGATGCCATCAAGGAGTAGTACTACCCTGTTGGAAGCTATGAGGATCAATACATAAAGTGGACCACGCTACGGCAAGGAAGGGACCAAGACGTGCCGGATTTTACCAATATTTTCCATACCCTTGGCACAAAGTTGTGTATCAAGGATTCAAAACAACATTTGGTACTCAAATACTACAGTTGCCTACACAAGTACATCCAGGAATAAATACAATTCTTGAGCATCTCCTCGCTCGGCACAGCATACCGATATTCCATCAAGGTCGAGCAAAAGTTTAAACAGAAGAAGCAAGATTCTAGATCTGTGTATTTGAAGCAAGGGAAAGGTGCCCCCAAATGATAGAGCAAAGGAAAAAGCCAAGGCAGGGTGACCCAAGACAACCTGCCAAAGCTACAAGCAAAGAACAGTGTTGCAAAGCCGAAAAAGGACACAAGAAAGTGGTGTGAGTTCCATAAGAGCTCCACTCACAACACAAGTGAGTGTTGGGCCAAGCAATCACTAGTGGCCGAGCTAAAGGTTTCAGAATCTGATGCATGTTCCGACTCTGAGTTAGAACCTAACAAAAGGAATGATAAAGGGAAGATGAGAATCAATGTGGAGCCCAACGCCACTACTACAACAATGAAGATCCAGAAGGAGGAACCCGAAGATCTAGAGGAGGAGGAGCATCTCTTCCACTTACAGATGTGGGTAAAGGACTCCCCACTACAGTTCATTGTCGACAGCGGGAGCCAAAATAACCTCATTTCAGTAGAGGTTGTGAAGCGGCTGGGCTTACCAACCACAACACATCCACAACCACACACTATTGGGTGGCTTCACGAAGGATGAGATCTTCGCGTGAGCCAATAGTGTCGCCTCCCATACAACATCAATCCCTTCACTGATGAGGTATTGTGTGACATTTCTCCCCTTGAAGTTTGGGATATATTATTAGGAAAACCATACTTGTGGAAGCGACATTTTGTGTATGAATCAAGGCCCTGTGCTGTTATTGTTACTTTGGGAAATAAGTTGTACAGGATACCGAAGGTAGCACCGCCTACTGCCATCTCTTTGGTTACTGCAAAACAATGCAGTAAGCTCATTTCCAAAACTGGTAAATTTGTTTTCCTGATGATACATCCTCAAGGAAAGAAGAATACAATGGCCACGACCTCCAGAGAGGGCCCCTTTGCACGACAACTATAGATGGAAAAGGTCGTGGAGGAGTATGAGGACATCTTCACCTCCCCAATAGCGGTTCCTCTACACTATTAGGTCAAGCACTCCATCGATCTGACCCCAGGTACGTCACTACCTAATGCACTAATTTATCAGTGCTCCATTCTGGAGAATGATGAAATCAAGAAGCAAATTCAGGAGCTGTTGCAGAAAGGTCACATCCATGAGAGTTCATTTCCCTGTGGGAGCCCGATCATGTTGGTACAGAAGAAGGATGGGACTTGGAGACTTTGTATTTATTATCGGGTGCTGAACAAGATCAGTGTCCATAATAGGTACCCAATCCCACAGCTTGATGACCTCCTGGACCAACTGAAGGGGGAAAATATTTCAGCAAGATCGATTTGAAGTCAGGATATCACCAGGTACCAATTGAACCCTTCGATATGTGGAAGACTGCCTTCAAAGCCAAGGAGGGTCTTTTTGAATGGTTAGTTATGCCTTTCTGATTAACGAATGCTCTTGCAACCTTCATGAGGCTAATGGATGCCATCTTGCGGCTATTCACCAACTCATTTGTAGTGGTATACTTGGATGACATCCTGATCTTCAGCTAGAGTTAGGAAGAGAATCTCCACCACATCTGACAGGTTCTCCAAAGACTGTGGCAACACAAGTTATGTGCCAATTTGGAGAAATGCACTTTTGGCATGACCCAGGTTCGGTATCTGGGACACATTATTAATGAAAGGGGGTACATTTGGATCCAGCCAAGTTCCAAGTCATTCGGGATTGTCCATATCCAACCACTCTGACAGAGCTCCGTAGATTTCTAGGTCTTTCCAACTTCTATTGGGTGTTCATGTTGGGATTTTCTCATATCACTTGACCCTTGATTCAAGTCACCAAGGGAAGAGCGAAAGAAAAATTATTTTGGTCTGAATCTCAATAGAAGGCATTCACAGAGTTGAAAGATCACCTCTGCTCAGCACCAGTGCTCGCATTACCAAACTCGCAACAACCATTTGAGGTCAAGACAGATACCTCTAACTATGCTATTGGGGCAGTCCTTACTCAACATGAGCATCCAGTGGCATATCACAGTGAGACACTTTCAGACATAGTCCAGAAGTATCCCACTTATGACAAAGAGATGTATTCCATTATGTAGGCCTGCCGATAATGGAACCATTACATTTTGGGGAAGGAAATGGTCATCCACACAAAACACCAACCCCTACAGTTCATAAAGACCCAAGGGAAATTACAAAATGATCGCCATCAGAAGTGGTGCACATACCTACAATAGTTCCATTTGAATATCAAGTATAATAAGGGTATTGCCAATAATGTTGCAGATTGCCTCAGTCGACCATCGATCATGGAGTTAACCACCGTGCTCAACTCTTATGGGCACGAGACTTCTCATTGGCCACTTCTCTAGAAAAGTGACCCAGAATTCGGCCACACATACTAGATACTCTTGGAGGGTCAGCAGGTTCTAGATTTTCACATCTAGGATGCCCTGTTATGCCACCAGGGTCACCTTTTTGTTCCTTCAAGTGAGTGTGCCAAGATTATTTGGGAAGCACACTACATTTGGGCTACTGGGCATTTCGGGGTCGAGAAAATGGTGGCAGTACTGCAAAATTATTTCTATTGGTTGAATCTTCAACAAGATGTCGTGAAGTACATCAGATCATGCACTTCTTGTGCCATTGCCAAACTGACCATCAAGAAGCAAGGCCTCTATACCGTCCTGCCTACCCCTAGTCGACCTTGGGAATCCATATCCATGGATTACATGTCAGACCTTCCTTCCACTAAGCATGGAAATGACTATGTTTTTGTGGTCATCCGTAGGTTCTCGAAGATGGCCATTATGGTGGCCTGAAAGAAGAATATCATAGCCGAAGCCACTGCTAAACTCTTCTATGAACGAGTGTGGGTACACTTTGGGATCACACAGTCTATCATCTCAGATCAGGACAACAGGTTCCTCAGTATATTTTATTCTAGTCTCTGGTTGATGCTGGACACCAAACTCACTAAGTCCACAACCTTCCATCCTCAAACTAATGGCTAGACAGAGGTTGTCAACATGATGATCGTACACATTCTTCGCATGCACAACTCAAAGCATCCATGCACATGGGATTGTTAGAAAATTATATATTACGGAGCAATGGAACACATGAAATAATGCAGAAATATAAACACAGAAAACACACAAAACAAGAGAGACACAGATATACGTGGTTCACCAGTTTGGGCTTACGTCCACCCCGAAACATACCAGTTCCTCTTTTCTATTATTCTAGCAAAATGAAGAAGACACAACCTACAGCAAATCCGCTGTAATATCCCTCTGTCTCTCTCACACGTCTCACCTTTCATCTCGCTAGCACAAGAATTACACATTCTATCTCAACACCTCAAATACAATAGCCCTTCATACAAAGAGGAGAGGGTTGCCTTCTAGGAAAAAAAAACCCTAAACTAAACATAAGTTCTAACCGTCAGATCATTCGCCTCCCCCATAATGAACGGCCCCAGATTGACTAGAAATTACTATACTTTTACAAGGCAATTTTACAGCTGTTTTTAGCTTCAGGGGCGCTGCCCCTGAAAACCCCTGCCAGGGGGGGCTCCCAAAGGTCGCAGCCGCCCCCCCTGCAGCGAATATTTTACGGGCGGCGTTGCCGCCCCCATTTTCAACTGGGGTCCAATGTGGCAGTACTTTTGAATATAGAAGATAATCAGGCTCCACACCCAATAATCTCCCACTTGGAGACTGATTGTAGCAACTCCATCGCTGCTCCATTTGCTGGACAATGACTCCTCTTTGGACCTGGCTATTTCTCATCTTCATCGTCATCCTTGAAGACCAGCTGAAACTGAGCATATTCTCAGTTTCTCCCTGGTTACAACTTTTGTTAGCATATCTGCAGGGTTCTGGCTAGTGTGTATCTTTTCCATCTTCAACTCTCAATCTTCCAACACTGATCGTATGAAATGGTACTTGAGCTGTATATGTTTCGTCCTAGAATGAAATGCTGAGTTTTTTGCAAGATGAATGGCACTTTGAATATCACTGTATAATGTGCCCATATCATGCTCCTTACCTAATTCACCCATAAACCTTTGTAACCAAATCATTTCTTTACTAGCCTCTGTAGCAGCAACATACTCTGCTTCTATTGTTGAAAGTGCAACAACACTTTGGATTTTGAAACCCAACTGACAGTTGTTCCACCAATAGTGAATACATATCCTGTAGTGCTCCTCCTGTTATCTCTATCACCTGCCATATCTGCATCAACATATCCATGTAGAAAAATGTTTGAACCACCAAATCATAATGCTTGATCTGTGGTACCTTTCAAATATATGAGAATCCATTTCACTGCCATCCAATGTTCCTTTCTTGGATTGTTCGTGTACCTGCTTACAACTCCCACTGCATGTGCAATATCAGGCCTTGTGCAGACCATTGCATACATTAAGCTTCCAACCACTGATGCATATGGAACTTTAGACATATAATCCATGTCTTCTTGGGTCTTTGGGCACATTTCCTTGCTAAGTTTGAAATGGCTAGCAAAAGGTGTACTAACTGGTTTTGCATTGTGCATGTTAAACCTTTTTAACACCTTTTGTATGTACTCATTCTGAGACAATGTTAATTTACGATTTTTCCTGTCTCTAGTTATTCTCATACCAAGGATTTGTTTTGCAACTCCCAAATCCTTCATTGCAAATGAATTTGCCAATTTTCTTTTGAGCACATTTATTTCCTGCATGTTAGATCCTGCAACAAGCATATCATCTACATACAATAACAATATAATATAGCTGCCATCATTTTGCTTTTTCAGATAAACACAATGATCAGAGTGACATCTAGTATAACCTTGTTCAGACATAAACTTGTCAAATTTTAGATACCACTGCCTTGGAGCCTGTTTTAAGCCATACAATCTCTTCTTCAACCTGCACACTAGTTTCTCCTTCCCTTCCACTTCATATCCTTGTGGCTGTTGCATATATATCTCTTCCTCCAAATCCACATGGAGAAAGGATGTCTTTACATCTAACTGCTCAAGATGCAATTCTTCAACTTCTACTAGACTTAAAATAGTTTTGATTGAAGTCATTTTAACAATAGGAGAAAATATTTCATCAAAATCATTACCTTTCTTCTGTGCAAACCCCTTCACCACAAGTCTAGCTTTGTACCTTTATTTTCCTCCATCTTCTTCCTTCAGCCTGTAAACCCATTTATTCTTCAATGTAGTTTTTCCTGCAGGCAACCTGACTAAGTCCCAAGTCTGGTTATGCATTAAGGAGTCCATTTCTTCTTCCTGCTTTCAACTTGCATTGGTTCTTCATAACATTCAGGTTCACCAGAATCAATCAACAATAAATAATATAATGAAGGAGAGTATTGTTTAGGGGGTCTACTTATCCTAGTAGATCTTCTAACACCACTTTCAGGTGTTTGGGGTGCCTACTGCGATTGTGGTGGTTGTTGTTGTTGTGGTTGTTGATTATTATTATTTTCAGACACCTTTACTTTTTTAGTGATTTCATCAAGAACTACATATTCCTTGCTTTCTTTTTCCTGTTTCTTTTCCTGCAACTGATTCTTATACAACACCTTTTCATTGAATATTACATCTTTGCTCCTAATGATTTTGTGATTTTCATAATCATATAAGCAGTAACCAAAATCATTAACACCATATCCAATAAAGGTACATTTCTTTGACTTTGCCTCAAGCTTTGTTCTATTTTCTTTATCAATATGGACAGAGGCCTCACAACCAAAAGGCTTTAAAAAGAGTAGTTTACCTTTTTACCTGTCCATGCTTCTTCCAGAACACCACCATCCAAGGAACTTGAAGGCCCTCTGTTTATTAGATAAACAACAGTATCTACAGCATCTGCCCAAAACTGTAAAGGTAATCCTGCATGCAATCTCATGCACCTTGCACGCTCCATGATTGTCCTGTTCATCCTTTCTGACACACCATTTTCTTGTGGTGTTCTTGGAACTGTTTTCTGTCTGCGAATTCCATGCTCTGAACAGTACTTATCAAACTCTTTGCTGCAATATTCACCTCCATTGTCTGATCTAAGACACTTCAATTTTTTTCCTGTCTCAATCTCAACCAAAGCTTTCCATTTCTTGAAAGTATCAAATACATCAGATTTATTCTTAATACAATAAATCCAAGTTTTTCTAGTTCAATCATCAATAAAAGTAACATAATAACGAGAGCCACCGAGAGATGATACCTGAGAAGGTCCCCATACATCTGTATGCACAAGCTCTGATTTTTCATTCTTCTTTTCTTTCCCAACTCTGAGAAATCTGACTCTCTTCTGTTTTCCATAAATGCAATTCTCACAAAAGTCCAAATCAACATTTTTCAAACCCAACAACAAATTTCTTGAGTGAATAATCTTCATCCCTTTTTCACTCATGTGTCCAAGCCTACGATGCCATAATGTTGCATCTGCTCCTTTGGAAGTTAAAGCATTAACATAGTTAGAAATACCATTGCATAAATACAATGTACCAACCTTTTCATCTTTTGCTATTACCAAGGCTCCTTTGGTGACCTTCCAAGCTTTATCTGTGAAAGTTGTCACACAACCTTCACCACCTAACTTCCCTATTGAAATCAGATAGATCTGGAACATGCCTTACCTCCTTTAGTAGCCATTGGTTTCCATTTTGCTGTTTTACAAGAACCTTACCCATTCCAACAATTTTACAGGGTTTATCATCACCCAAACGAACTTCTCCAAAATCTCCTTGAACATAGTCATGAAAGTATTTCTTATCAGGTGTGGCATGGAATGAGGCCCCTGAATCTACCACCCAGGAATCAGTAATATTTTCGAAAGAAAGAATCAAAGCATCTTGTAAAACCTCACCTGTCACATTTGCTTCATGATTGTTTTCTTGCTGTGAATCTCCTTCTTTTCCCTTCCGAGATCTACAGTCTTTCTTTAGGTGTCCTTTCTTTCCGCATTTCCAGCACACTATCCCAGATCTGGACTTGGATCTGCCTTTCCTTGATTTACTGCGATATCCTGAGCTCTTTCCTCTTTCCATTTTTCTTCCCCTAGACTCTGCACTCAAAGCATTTCCCAATGTCTCACCGGAGCTTTTCCGTCGCATTTCCTCGCTAAGGATAGCACCGACAACATCATCAAACTTTAGAGTACTAGATCCATACACAGAGTTACTAATGGCCATTACTAAACCATTCCAACTTTCTGGCAATGAGCACAAGAATAATAGAGCTCTAACTTCATCATCAAAGTTTACCCCTACAGAACATAACTGACTTGTAATAGTATTAAAATCATTTAAATGATCTGCAATAGATCCATCTTCCGACATCTTCATATTAAATAACCGTTTCATAAGAAATACCTTGTTTGAAGCCGAGGGTTTTTCATATAGTTTCTCCAACGTCTTAATCAAACCCTCTATCGTTGTTTCCTTCGAAATGTTGAAGGTGACCGATGCTGCAAGGCAAAACCGTGTTGTTCCGAGTGCCTTTCTATTGAGAAGGTTCCATTCTTCATCTTTCATACCCATTGGCATCTTTGTTTTCCCGCCCAATGGTAGGTATAGATCTTTCTGATACAGATAATCTTCCATCTGCATCTTCCACAATGAGAAGTTTTGGCCGTTAAATTTCTCGACCCTAAACTTACCATCTTCCGCCATTGCTCCCACTCGAACTAGGAACCCTTATTTCCTGCGAGTTTATCAGCCAAATAGACCTTCAGCTCTGATACCAGTTGTTAGAATATTATATATTACGGACCAATGGAACACATAAAATATTGCAGAAATATAAACACAGAAAAAACGCACAAAACAAGAGAGGCATAGATATACGTGGTTCACCCAGTTTGGGCTACGTCCACCCCGAACAGCCAGCCCTTCCTTTCTATTATCCAGCAAAATGAAGAGACACAACCTACAGCAAATCTGCTGTAATATCCTCTATTTCCTCTCACAATCTCACCTCTCTGTTTCTCGCTCACACAGAATACACATCTATATCCGCCTCAAATACAATGCCCTCATACAAAGAGAGGGGTTGCCTTCTAGGGAAAAAAACCCTAAACTAAACA
>APFE030100918.1:173398-206651 GCA_000404065.3 Pinus taeda
CCCACTGTGTGGAGGGGTGTACAAACTTCCTGGGGTATACGTCCGACTGAAACAAAGACCTCTGAACAATCATGCTCCACTCACAACAATCCTAAACCTTTGGAATGTTCTGCATGCAACACTTCTCCCAAGTGTTGTTGCTCCAGCAACTCTTGAAACAAAAAAAACACCCAACTGACCTCCTTGTTGGGCTAGAAACATCCTCTGATGCTGAAGCTTCCTCTGTCGCTGACAAGTGCTCCCTCTGTGACCTCTAAGCTGTTGCAACACTCCATGCATCTCGGATTGTTGCATACCTCTCTGTGCCATCCTGCACTAGTGCGACACTATTGTGCCTCTTGCATTGTTGCAGTCTGCTAGCTCTACACTGTCTTGGGATTCCTGCACTGTAGCTCTCTCTACCGCTCCATCCGCATCTGCCTCTACCCACTCAGCCAGTCCTGCTTCTCCTCGTTGGGGCTCCCGTAGCAAGGTATAATAAAATAGATTGGGTACCTCAAATATCCTGCCCCTATTCCAGCCTTCTTGGGACTGTCATTCCACATCGCCCCACCTCCTACTTGGAGGTATGGATGCATGTGATCCCTCTGCCCATTTGGCTCGCAATTTACCCCTACTAGAGGTCTCTACATAAGTGGATGTGTCCACTCAGTCTCCTCTCGGCTTCTCTAGTTGTGGCTGCTCCACAACCTCCTGAAGTTGCTTCACCAATTGTGGCTCCTCCACAATTTTCTGAGATTTCTTCTGGCACTGCATGTTGAGAGGTAATGTACTCTCCCTCTCAACCACCAAGTCTCCATCAGTTGCCTTGCTCCTCAAGGCTTTGCATGCATCTTGAACCTCAAGAGCATACAGGTTCTTGACTCATGAACCGATCTGCTTCAGCTGTCTAGTGGTGATGTGTCGAAGGAAAACCTTTCCCTTACTAAAGACTACATCATAGCCTTTGTCTTCCAGCATTGCGATCGGAACCAAATTTTTCTTTAGTCCTAGTACATACTTGACATCGGTCAAGGTAATGTGAGCTCCATGCTCCCTCTGGAAAACAACTGTGCCTACACTTGAGACACTATACTTTTCATCATTACCCATTGCTATGAGTATCTAGAGATCTTTCTCCTCCGAGGTACTGAACAAACTCTTGCCACCGATCATATGGAAAGAAGCTCCACTATCAAGAAACCAAACACATCCCACCATGGATAAAACCATGCATGCGAAGAGGGTGAAATCCAACTCGAACTGTGAGGCCAATGCCTCACATTCAGATCCTTCCTTGGATCCCATCTTGGATTTTTTTAGTGGACAATTTGTAGCAAAATGGCCCACCTCATGACAACGAAAGCATCACACTTTCGATTTGTCAAACTTCTTCCCACCATGGGAATAACTTGATTTGGGATGAGAATCCTTCTCCTTCCCTTTATTTGCCTTACTCATTAAGGCACAATTTTCTTCATCCTCCTTGGATGAAGAACCATCTCTGGTGCTTCTTCTTATCTCCTCCCGCATCAGATCCGACCAAACACGTTCCCAATCTAGCATTTTTTCTCTTCCATTAACCGAGTCTTGGTAGCTATGCCATCTCTTAGGAAGACCAAGGAGTGCAAGACTCACCATGTCATCATCGACTGTCGTGATCCCTACACTTCCAAGCTCATCCCTGCAGGTGGTGAGCATGTTCATATATGTAGAGATCGTGTCACCCTTTTCATACTTGATTTTTTGAAGCTTGTCTTTCAGCGCCAGCTTCCTCTGATCATTGTTGTTCTGATATAGATATTTCAGTGTTTTCCACATCGAAAACGGTGTCTCCTTCCCATGGATACTTGAGATTATGTGGTCTTGAACTCCCTCGAGAAGGATTCTCCTTGCTCTAGCCGCAAATTTCTTCCATTCTGCCAATTTTGTAGCATTATCTGTTGCGGGCTTGGGGACTTCTTGATTAATGAAGTCCTTTAAACCGTTATCCTCTAATACTACTTCCATGCGATCCTTCTAGGCTATATAATTTGAGCTGCCATCAAGGGCATACTCGATTGTTAAACCACTGAACGCCATTGGTGAAATTGAGATGTGATAAGAACTCGATTTCTATATTCAGGAACCTCAAACTTCGAACCTCTCCCTTCTTGTATACTGTTCTTCGCTTTGATCACCTTTGCTCTGATACCATGTAGAATTTCTCAATGTAGATCACCTGATAATGCAATATACTAAAGCAAAATACTAGATCTACTTCTACAATCAAACTTTGCAAAAGCTTAATCAATTTGAGCTAGATCAATCAGAACACATATAACAAAGAAGAAGAAATCATACACATGAAACACAGAAGAATACTCTAGGGAAAACCTCAACTAAAAACCTCGATCTTTGTATTATCATACAAGTGGAAATATGTTCAGATTACAAAAAGAATCAACTCACAAGCTATCCTGCTCTCTCTGCAATCCAACTACTACTCATAGATAGTGAAAGGCTTCTCACAAACATTCTCCTCTGCCCTCCAATCCTCCTATTTCCTTGCATAGTTTTCCTTGGGGTCCAGTGCTGCCACCTATGTGAATTGACCTCTTCACACACTCACTAACCTCTGATCTAACTGTGCAATCCTGAAGGAGATAATTCCTTCTGCATGGATGAGTTTCCTATATAGGAAAAATCCTCCAACTGATAGTACATTGTCCCTTCCTCTGATCTCAACTGGTTCTCTGACTGAACTAACATGCATGAGTTATTTATGAGAGAATATCAGTTATCTGGAGTGCAGCAGTTACATGCATGTATGCATTAACTAATTGAACTCATAATCAGTTCCACAAACTGTTGGAACTAACCTAACTGGACTTAACTCAGATAACTGAGCTAACTAATTACAACTCATCATTATCTCTTTAATTGAGGGATAAATTCCTCAATCAATGGAGAAACTGTTGCATGTCTTCACATAGACTTCATATTTGATTTTCTACAACTAATTAACTCAAGATGAATTAATTAATTATTTTACAAACAGCTGCTAAGATCAAATTCGAATTTTACTTCTAAATTTTAGTTCAAGGACTAACTAAAATTAGAATCCATCCTGAAATGTTATTTATAGCAATGCAATTTTTAGCACTTCCAATTTTATTTACTTGTTGGTATGTCCAACACTGGTACCCGAACTGCTATTTATAGCAGTGCTATTTTTAGCATTTCTTATTGCCATTTTCAACACAATCAAAAGGATAGGAAGAGGTATTTCCTTTAATATTGAGGTGGTAAGTTATAAATTTATTTTGGATCAACTCAATCTTCCTTAAGGAATCTCTAGATATGTTTATTTTGATATATGTCTTCGAAAATTTTAATTTAATTATCAATACTTATTAATTGGATCATAGAGACTTGAGATCCACAAAATATTATTAATAATAATCATGACAGAGATTTATGTCATTTTCAATTTAATTAAAAATATATCATGTCCACAAGGGTTATTAAACTCTTATTGCTTAGTATTGTTTTATTATGTTATTTTTTCTCTCCCTCACACACATATATTTCTTATTGAACTTTTTTATAACTCATATAATATAATTTTAAATAAATTTATAATTTAGTTATTTTTTTATCATTATTTTTTTTAATTTTGGGTTAATGTGATGGTAATGATAAATATCTTGATATAATATTATGAACGGAATGTTTTATCAATGTTTTCTAGCTAATTTATTTTATATGCTTACTTCTATTAATTAAATTAAGTAATTACATTATTTAATAATGTGTGATATCATAAAAGAAAATACAAATTTTCAAATTTTCTACATTTTAAATTTATTGTTATTAATTAAAAATTAATAATAATACTAAAGAATAAAATTTTATTATTTAAGGAATTGATTGAAACGTCGATTACCATTAAATAAAAATTTATATACATTATTGAATAGTACAATGAGGAACACCCTTTTCCTTCCTCTTACGTAAGAGTGAAGAGTTGTTCCTTTTTAATGTGATATATCTAGTATTACCAAAATAGATAAGCCCCGAGTCAGAAGTAGTTCAGTCGCCATGATTAATGTTATCATTGTCTGTGAGATTCTTTATGCACCACGTCTTCAAGCCAGAAAAGAAAGTCCACTAGGGTTACATCAACCCAATCTTTTCATTAAAGAAAGGAGAACCAAGTGCCCATGATGGATAATTTTCAAAGATATTATTGATGTCATAGGGAATAAATCTCTAGTTGCATATAGGTTCTATACACCCGGGGTTGGATATCTATTTAGAGAAATGTCATTTATAACTTGATTTTTTAGTTACTTATATATTGAAGTATTGAGATAAAATTATATAAATTAATGTTTGAGTCGAGAGGCTTATTCTACAACCTAGTATGAGGGGATGTGTAAGTTTTTTCGTTTGTTTGTCCTTTTAAAATAAAAATAAAAAATAAAAAATATATTCTAAATAGAAAAATAATGTCAACTATAATTAAAAAAAATGTTGTAAAGTAATTAGAATAAAAAAATGTGTCAATAAAATGATTAAATCTTATACTTTGCAAAAATATTTTAACTAGAGAATATAAATGGATAAGAACAATGATATTACTGAACTAATGGATGAACTACTAAACTGACTCGGGGCTTATCTATTTTGATTTGAGAGAATATAATAATGATATTACTGAACTAAGAACAATGATATTACTGAACTAATGGACAAAAATAAATGTCATTATGAATTCCTTGCCCACTCCATTTTTTATATGAATAAGAACAAGAGCCATATCAAATATAGATGAATAAGAACAATGATATTCTCTATTGATGCCTCTTATGGTACCCGAACTTGATTTGTGCAATGAGAGTTTCCTTTTTAGGGTTGTTTTAGCAATGGTCACTCGATCGATTTTAACGTTAAATCGACTTGATACCCATTCTGAAGTGTTAGAATGTGAGTCCCTAGATAATCACAAAACCTTAGAGCATGATTTGTAATCCTTACCTTGATGAGGTGTCATCACGATCCACCGATGTATTTTGAGTGAGATATAGAATATTTAGAAGGTCACGTTGATGTATTAAATATTCACCAGTTGATATCAATATAGGACAATGCAATGGCTTAAGTGTTTTTCACCACCTTGCCTGTCTTTCCATGCTCTTGCTAATTCTTAGCATGGTATCGGAGAAATGGTGAGGTTGATATTATAAAAGTGAGGTTGTTTGATTTGTACCTACATGTAGTCAGTCTTACAAGATCACCAAGGATTGGAAGATAACGAATAAGTTGATTCAAGAAAATGAGTAAGTGGATTCCTATAAGATCCAAAAATATTTGGAAAGCTAATAGAAATCAGTCCATTAAAGATCTGCCCAAAGCTAACGATCCATGAAATCTTCCAATATTGGTTGTCTCTCCCATTAATCTTTATAAATTTTGATTTATCTTGCTTTTACTTGTGTTCCTAGAATAAACTCCTAAACTATAAGATCAATTCATAGGAGAGACACAAGGCTTTGTTAGCCAAAACATGTGCCCACCATTGTATGCAACAATGAAATGTCCCATAGAAACACACCAATAAACACCTAGATTTGTGTACTTGCACCGCTGAAGAAGTTGTGATAGTGATTCAAAAACATGGGTTTTAATGAAATTTGTGTAGTGTTGGGCACAAACTAGGTAAACTATTAATGTTTAGCTATATATAATTTTATCTAGAATTTGCACCATTTATTTTCCTCAATGATCAAGTGCTTTAGTTTATTCCCCATGTAAGATCCATTTGGATCAACTAATTTTGTGTAATCCATTAGATCCTCCACTAAGAATCTATTCAATCTACTACTTCAAACCCATGTTTTAAGTGATTTCTCAAGACTCAACGTTGATGGTGAATGTGGCATTGCCAACTTATTGAGCAACTTAGTGCTATTGTTATTAGATAAGACTTGCTTCTTCACTTAAGTTGTGGACCCTTTTATTGGAGTGAATATTTTCCTCCTAGATTGAGCTCCTGTTGTTGTACTCTATACCTGGATTTTCATCTAATCTACGTCCAAATATCATAATAAAAACCTAACCCTCATGGATCTACATCATTGGTCATCTCACTCATTGGCTATAACGTAAAGCACCAACTATTTCCTAGAGTGTTTCAGAGTGCCCTTGATGAAATAGTAAGCACTTAGCCTGTGTGAAATTCAATAAGCTAGAGATCAAAATTAGAACTAAGCCAAAGATCTATTCTAATCAAATTGGCTCTTGCAAGTGATCAATCTCGTGTTAGTAGGAGAAGTGCAATCACATCGGATATGAACTAATGGATGGCATGGCCACAAGGATTTTCACTACACCTAAGGGTCCACATTCCAATAGTTATTTCCACTAGTCTAATCATCATTTTTGAGAGGCTGCAAATGATGATGCAAGCATGATCTCTACATGATTTATGAAAATTTTGAAGCTCGAATTATATAAATAAGACTCAGTCTAAACCTTGTAGAAAATATAGAAATAAAAACTATTGATCAAGATCTTTTTACCAGTAAAAAACATCCAGATCTAGTCATGTAACTCAAAAGATATTTCCACGAAATTGAGATGATGGTGGCTACAACCATTATTCAGGGTCCCTCTTCCCCTTTAAAATATTGTTTATGTCACTAATTCTCTATTTACATAGAGTGTTTACTTCAAGGCTTGCTTGCCCAACTAAAATTTTGAATGCCATTGTTAGGGACTTAAAAATAACTGGTGAAAACTTCAGATGGGAACTTGAAAGGATAAAGTTTTGTTAGTAATGACAAGTGAAATTTAAGATGGAAAATTCTCTCTAAAAAAAGGCTCTTGCTTGTCCTATCACAAGCCAAACTACACAAATGATTTGGAGTATAGGTGGCTTCAATGGTTTGGGTTTGAAGTTATAATATTGTTTATGGTAGTCCATGTGTATGCCATGCAACATATAGGTCGTTGGATTTGAGGACATTTTAAAATCCCATGTCCTTAGCTAGCTCGCCCACTCTCAATACCATTGGAATAAAGGTCTAAGGTAATTTTTTTTAATCACTTTAAAAGGTCCTTTACCTCTTCCTTCACATTCAATTTGTTATGCTCATTATTCAAAAAGAATCATAATAACCCCAATTTAAGTGATTTCATGGGTTATTATTGAAAAGAAAATGGGCTTATTGTTGAACATTTGATGGTGTATAAGTCGTTGTATAAGCGTTACAATTGATGTCAAACAAGGGTCAACAAGGGTCAAAATAATGATTGGGTGATTGGAAGGAATCCCATGGTTGTTGAAGTGCTTTGTAGAAAATGTTGAAAATGGCAACAAGAAATGCAAAAACAGAAATGTTATAAATAGCATTTCTATAAATAGAATTTTAGGTACTAGTGTTGGATATAACAACAAGGAATGATAAAATAGAAATGCTGAAAATAGCATTGCTATAAAAAGCATTTTGGGATAGATTCCAATTTTAGTTAGTCCTTGAACTAAAATTGAGAAGTAAAATTTGAATTTGATCTTAGCAGTTGTTTGTAAAACAATTAATTAATTCATCTTGAGTTAATTAGTTGGAGAAAATCAAACATGAAGTCTATGTGAAGACATGCAATAGTTTTCCCTTTGATTGAGGAAGTTATCCCTTAATTAAAGTGATCAGGATGAGTTGTACTTTGAGTTGTAATTAGTTAGCTTAGTTAACTGAGTTAAGTCCAGTTAGATTAGTTCCAACAGTTTGTGGAATTGATTGTGAGTTCAGCTAGTTAATGCATTCATGCATGTAACTACTACACTTCAGATAACTAAATATTCTCTCATAAATAACTCATGCATGTCAGTTTAGTCAAAGACCCATTTGAGATCAAAGGAAGGGACAATGTACTATCAATTGGAGGAATTTTCCTATATAGGAAACTCATCCATGCAGAAGGAAGTATCTCCTTCAGGATTGCTCAGTTACTTCTAAGTTTAGTGAGCCGTGTGAGAGGTGAATTCACACGGGTGGCAACATTGGACCCTAGGAGAAACTGCGCGAGGAAATAGGAGGCTTGGAGGGTAGAGGAGAAGGTTTGTGAGAAGCCTTTGAATATCTATGAGCAACAGAGGGATTGTACTGAGAGCTAGATAGCTTGAGAGCTAAAGCTTTGTGTAATCTTGAGATATTTCCACTTGTATGATAACACAGATAGCGGGGTTTTTAGCTGAGGCTTTCCCTAGAGTATTATTCTGTGTTTCATGTGTATGATTTCTTCTTCTTTGTTATATGTGTTATATTTGATCTTGCTCAAAATCGATTAAGCTTTCGTAAGTTTGTTTGTAGAAGTAGATCAAGTATTTTTCTTTAGTATATTGCATTATCAGGTGATCTACATTGAGAATTTCTACATGGTATCAAAGCAAAGGTGATTAAAGTGAAGAACAATATACAAAGAAGGGAGAAGTTCGAAGTTTCAAGTTCTTGATTATAGAATTCGAATTCTTATCACATCTCAAATTTTCCTAATGGCGTTCAATGGTTTAAGACTCGAGTATGCCCTTGATGGCATCTCGAATTATGTAGCCTGGAAGGATCTCATGGAAGCAGTATTAGAGGACAACGGTCTAAAGGACTTCATTGATCAAGAAGTCCCCAAGCCGACAATAGCTAATGCTACAGAATTGGCGGAATGGAAAAAATGTGTGGCTAGACCGAGGAGAATCCTCCTAGAGGGAGTTCAAGACCACATTGTCTCGAGCCTCCATGGGAAGGAGACACCATTTTTTATGTGGAAAACATTGAAATATCTATATCAGAATAGCAGCGATCAGAGGAAGCTGGTGCTGAAAGACAAGCTTTGGAAAATCAAGTGTGAAAAGGGTGACATGATCTCTACATATCTAAACATGATCACCACTTGCAGGGATGAGCTTGGAAGTGTAGGGATCATGACAGCTGATGATCACATGGTGAGTCTTGCTCTCCTCGGTCTTCATAAGAGCTGGCATAACTACCAAGACTCGGTAAATGGAAGAGAGAAACTGCCAGATTGGGAATGACTTTGGTCAGATCTGATGCAGGAGGAGATAAGGAGAAGCACTAGAGATGGCTCTTCATCCAAGGAGGATGAAGAAAATTGTGCCTTAGAGAGTAAGGCAAAGAAAAGGAAGGAGAATGATTCTCATCCCAAATCGGGTTCTTCCTATGGTGGGAAGAAGTTTGACAAATCAAAAGTGTAATGCTTCCATTGTCATGAGGTTGGCCATTTTGCTACAAATTGTCCACAGAAGAAATCCAAGAAGGGATCCTTGAAAGGATCAGAAGGTGAGGCACTGGTCTCATAGTTCGAGTTGGATTTCACCCTCTTCGCATGCATGGTTTCATCCATGGTGGGATGTGGTTCGTTTCTTGATAGTGGAGCTTCATTCCACATAACCGGCGATAAGAGTTTGTTCAGTACCTTGGAGGAGAAAGATCTCTAGACACTCATAGCGATGGGTAATGATGAAAAGTATGGTCTCAGGAGTAGGCACAGTTGTTTTTTAGAGGGAGCATGGAGCTCACATTACCTTGACAGATGTGAAGTATGTGCCAGGACTGAGGAAAAACTTGGTATTGATCGCAATGCTGGAATACAAAGGCTTTGATGTAGTCTTCAGTAAGGGAAAGGTTTTCCTTAAACACGTCACCACTAGACAAGTGAAGCAGATTGGTTCACGAGTCAAGAACCTGTATGCTCTTGAGGTTCAAGATGCATGCAAAGCCTTGAAGAGCAAGGAAACTATTGGAGACTTGGTGGTTGAGAGGGAGAGTACATTACCTCTCAACATGCAACGCTAGAAGAAGTCTCAGACAATTGTGGAGGAGCCACAATTGGTGAAGCAACTTCAGGAGGTTGTAAACTGGAGAAGCCGAGAGGAGATCGAGTGGAGGTATCCACTCATGCAGAGATCTCCATTAGGGGGGAATTTTGAGCAATTGGGCAGAGGGATCACATGTAGCCATACCTCCAGGTGGAGGTGGGGCGATATGGAGTGACAGTCCCAAGAAGGCTAGAATAGGGGTAGGATATTTGAGGTACCTAACCTCTTTGATTAGACCTTTCTACAGGAGCCCCGATGAGGAGTAGTAGGACTGGCTGAGTGGGTAGAGACATATGTAGATGGAGTGGCAAAGGGAGCTTCAACATTAGAGGGTGTTTCTAGCCCAACAGGGAGGTCAGTTGGGAGATCAGTTACTTACTTCTCAGTAACTAAGTTGTAGTGCAGCAGTGAGCAGCACGATATAACATGATGAGAGGAGGTGCAATGCATATGCAGTGCTAGGAGATAAGACCAACAACAACATGGATGCAGCAAGAGGAATTAGTGTGATTGATGCAGTCAAAGATCAAAGTGACAAAGGTTAGAGCAATCAGATACTGAAGAGCACAGAGGTGAAGAGTTTTCAGTCGACATAGGCAATAACAGTCAGAGACTTTGATGATAGAGGCATAATTCTGATTCAGGTTATATATTTTTTTATTCTAGAGTTTTTGGAGCAACAACACTAGGGAAAAGTGTTGCATGCAGAACATTCCATAAGTTCAGGATCGGGTTTGAGTTGAATGCCTTTCTTGTTGAGAGGGAGTGTTGAAAATAGCAACAAGAAATGCTAAAAATAGAAATGCTATAAATAGCATTTCAGGTACCAGTGTTGGATATAGTAACAAGGAATGATAAAATAGAAATGCTAAAAGTAGCATTGCTATAAATAGCATTTTGGGATAGACTCCAATTCTAGTTAGTCCCTAAACTAAAATTGAGAAGTAAAATTCAAATATGATCTTAGCAGTTCTTTGTAAAATAATTAATTAATTCATCTTGAGTTAATTAGTTGGAGAAAATCAAACATGAAGTCTATGTGAAGACATGCAATAGTTTTCCCTTTGATTGAGGAAGTTATCCCTTAATTAAAGTGATCAAGATGAGTTGTACTTTGAGCTGTAATTAGTTAGCTCAGTTAATTGAGTTAAGTCCAGTTAGATTAGTTCCAACAATTTGTGGAATTGATTGTGAGTTGAGTTAGTTAATGCATGCATGCATGTAACTACTACACTTCAGATAACTGAATATTCCCTCATAAATAACTCATGCATGTCAATTTAGTCAGAGACCTAGTTGAGATTAGAGGAAGGGACAAGGTACTATTAGTTGGAGGAATTTTCCTATATAGGAAACTCATCCATGCAGAAGGAATTATATCCTTCAGGATTGCGCAATTACTTCTGAGTTTAATGAGTAGTGTGAGAGGTGAATTCACCCAGGTGGCAGCATTGGACCCCATGATAAATTGCGCAAGGAAATAGGAGGCTTGGAGGGCAGAGGATAAGGTTTATGAGAAACCTTTGACTGTCTATGAGCAGCAAAGGGATTGTACTGAGAGCTGGATAGCTTGAGAGCTAAAGTTTTGTGTAATCCCAAGATAATTCCACTTGTATGATAATACAGATACCGGGGTTTTTAGCTGAGGCTTTCCCTAGAGTATTCTTCTATGTTTCATGTGTATGATTTCTTATTCTCTGTTATATGTGTTCTATTTGATCTCGCTCAAAATCGATTAAGCTTCCGCAAGTTTGTTTGTAGAAGTAGATCAAGTATTTTGCTTTAGTATATTGCATTATCAGGTGATCTACAGTGATAATTTCTACAAAAAATCATCACAGTAACAAGCTTATTGAAGAAGCCAGAAAATGATGATCATGGTAATGGGCCATATGGAACTTCATGGTAGTTGCATGATTCTTGTAGAAAATCATCATAGTATAAGGCTTACTGAAGAAGCTAGAAAATAATGATCACAGCGACAGGCCAGATGGAACTCCATGGTAGTTGCAGGCTTCTTGTAGAGAATGATCACAGTAGTAGACTTACTGAAGAAGCCATAAAATAATCATCATGGAGGTTGTGATTTCAGCAGTCGAATGAGTCAATGAGAAGAGAAGTTTGTAGTCTTCTTCCAAGATGTAGAAGGACTCAAAGCCTGCATTGGACCCTCTACATTGGAAGCTCTCTGAACAAGATTTCCAATGATATGAGAAAGTCCAAAAATGGACCCTTGGATCAAAAGATATGGTCAGCTGAAGTTCAGGTTTGAGAAGCCTTAGGAAGGAAGAAATATCGACATATCGGAAGTCCATGATATCGATGCATCAAAATATCAAAAGTTAGCATAATCGGAGATCGAAACATTGGAGGATTGGCGCAAGAGGCACTTAAGAGGTTGGAGCCTTAGCACATAATAACATCAGCATGTCGACGATCGGAATATAAGAACTTCTTAAGTGAGGAACTTCTAAAATTTACGATATCCAATAAGTTTCCATAAGCCTATATAAGCATCAAGGAATGCTAAAAGAAGATTAACAAAGGATTTTGGTGCAAAACCAAAGGTTGATGGGTCCTCTTCTCTCTCCTCTAGCAGGACACATGGTAGCATATGACTATCTTTGATAAGCCACAATGGCATTTGACGTCAACATGACGTGGCAATACAACATGACACGTGGTAGAAATATTTAACTGTATTGGGTAGTCCAATGGTCTAGAACTAGGTGACACATGTCACCTCTAAGGAGTAGCCATGTAGAAGTGATGACATCATATTGGAGCTCGACAATTGGATGATTAAGATATCGGAACTCTAGAGGAGTTAGAGTTTGGAAAATTTATGATAAAGGGGGCTTCCCATATTAGGTAGGCTCTTGGGAATGTAAATCCATAGAGCCAAGTACACAAAGAAATAGAAAAGAAAGATTGGACCTAGAAGGAACAAAGTGCCTTAGTACCTTAGTGCTAAGCGACGGTCACAGACAATGGTCCTATGATGAGAAATGTTGTAAGGGATAAGAAGAAAGAGCTAAGACACAATCGGAACTTTGCAAAAGTTACGATACAAAGGGGGCTCTGATATGGCATTTAACCTATGGTCATGGGCCTGGTCATATGAGACAGTAAACACTTAAGGAGCTAAGCACCAAGGGACTAAGGATATCAGAGCACTATACCACTGTGATTGTTGCAATATGGAATTGCTTCAATAAGGAAGTACAAAGATTTAAAGAATGTATGGGTTGCAAGTTGTGATATTGAATGAAGGCACAAAGGAGTTGGTATTTGAATAGGGATAATTCTGTGGAAGACTCTGTAACAAGAAACTGAGGACAACATTGGCAGTAGAGACGAATTCGAGTGATTGAAGGAAGCAATCGACCGCTTCGCGTGGACGAATGGTTGTGGTAAATAAGAACATAACAATCACCTATGTGAACTTTCAAGATCTATGTAATGATAAATAAGCATGGGACTCTCAAACGAGTGTGCAGGTCATCTGAGAATTAATTTCTCAGTACAGGAGCTCTGTGCAGTCAGACTACAAATAACTGCGAGGACCATCTCTATTTTGGGCACTGTGACAAGAAACAATTAGAGGACACAAGAGTGGCAAGTGAAGCCATGCCTAAGTACATATTGGAAGCTACATGACAGCATGGAGAGACTCTCGTGTGCAATGTGCCTCAGTGGAACAAAACCATCACTAACAACAAAAAAGATGGGGAAGTAAGCATATGTGAGAGAGAGAAGTGTTGTGAGAGTGTGCATCGTAGTAGAGAGGTTGAAGCACCTAAGAGGACAAAGTGTAATACAACGGCAAGAGCAGTGTGAGGACTGTGTAAATAATTGCAAGGTTAGTGCTGAATAATAGAGAGTGATTGACAATGAAGGCAGAGAGTAGAGGAAGTGTTGTTGTGAGCAGCAAGAGGATTTTTGCTGCAAGTGAGCACATAAGAGATAATGCATAATTGGAATATGTGAAAAACCATTGTTTGGTATTTTACTTGTATAATTGTATGCTTTTGTTTTCAGTTTGGAAATTGTATGAAATAGTAGAGCAGTGGCAAGAGCAGGTTGATGCTTGCATACTGAAGAGGTTGGTGCCTCTTGGCAAGTTGTTGCTTGCTAACCAAAGGGGGTTGGTGCCTCCTATGAGTGGGTTCTCAAAAACAAATAGATGTAATTAAGTGGGTGCTTAATTTACATCATAAAAAAAAACAAAAAATTGCTATTTTTTCCCTCTAGTTTTCTACGTGAAAAACGTTGTGTCAAATGTGTGTTGCTCATGTGATTGTTGTTTGAATATGTGTGTCTGAAATACTGTTGGTTCACTATTTTGTGAATGAATGCTATCACAAGATTAAATAACATAAGAAAGGACTGCAAGCATAATAAGAAAAAGAAAACTAATTTCTTAATTACTGATTCAGCCCCCCCTCTCAACAATTCCTTATTTCAATAATTAGTATTAGAGCCAAGTTCCTTCAGCAACAATTTAGACACTAGAAGGTAGAACTATAAGGACATATGTCTAAGCAAGAGAGTCAAGAGGCTTACTCAAGCATAATACCAGCCTTTGATGGGACCAACTATTCTTTTTGGAAAGTGAGAATAGAATCATATCTTATGTCCCTCGGAGTAGATGTTTGGACTTTAGTACTAGTAGACTACAATGCCCCTGATATTCCTCCCACTGATGCAGATGGTAAAAAACTATATGGGAACAATGTTAAAGCCAAGAATTCCATTCTCTTTGGTCTTAGTCAATTAGAACTTGTAAAAGTTATGCATTGTAAATTTGTTAAGGAAGTGTGGGTAAAGATTAACAAGAGTCATGAAGGAGATGAAAAAGTCAAGCTGTTATAAAATTATATATTACAGAGCAATGGAACACATAAAATATTCCAGAAATATAAACACAGAAAACACATAAAACAAGAGAGACACAACTATATGTGGTTCACCCAGTTTGGGTTACGTCCACCCTGAATAGCCAATACTTCCTTTCTATTATCTAGTAAAATGAAGAGACACAACCTACAGCATATCCGCTGTAATATCCTCTATTTTCTCTCACAGTCTCACCTCTCTGCTTCTCGCTCAGAGAATACACATATATTACACAGACTCAATACAATGCCCTCATGCGAAGAGAGGGGTTGCCTTCTAGGGAAAAAAACCCTAAACTAAACATAAGTTCTACCGTCAGATCATCCGCCTAATGAATGTACCAGATTGATTAGAAATTACTTTACTTTTACAAGGCAATTTTACATCTGTTTTTAGCTTAGGGGGCGCTGCCCCCGAGCCGCTGCTGAGGGACCGCTAGCCCCCTAACCCCCGCAGGGGGACAAGTCCCCCCCGCACCCCCCCACGTGGAGGGGTGTACAAACTTCCTGGGGTATACATCTGGCTGAAACAAAGACCTTTGAACAATCATGCTCCACACACAACACAAGTAAGCGAAACTTCAAACTTTCAAAATGAGGTTTGAAAGCCGTAGAATGAATGAGAATGAAAGCATAGAAGAATACTTCCTCGGAGTTGATGAATTGACTAATATGATTAGAGGACTTGGTGAAGAATTCAAGGAGGTGATGATTGTTTAGAAAATATTAATATCTATACCCGTGATATTTAATGTCAAAATCTCAACTATGGAGGAAATGGATAATTTAAAGGATCTCAAGATGGATCAGTTGCATGGTACTCTCACAGCCTATGAGATGAGAGTAGGAATATAAAAATACGAACCAAAGGAAGTGACGTTCAAAGTATCCAAAAAGGGAAGGGAGCACAAAGATCATCAAGACTACTCCAACTGTGAATCTGATCAAGAGCTAGATCAAATAGACAGAAAAATGAGGCATGGCTCAAGAAAATATAAAGGGAAATTTCCATTTAAGTGTTTTGACTGTGGAATTGTTGGACATTTCTATTCCAAATGCCCTTATAAAGAAAAGGATGAAAGGGAAGAGGATCTGAAATTTTGAAACAAATCTCATACACATCAGAAGAAAAAAACCCTATAAGAAGAAGGGGTTCTACTCCAAAGAGGATAGCTCAACACCAGATTCAGATTATGAAGATTCATCGGAGAATGAATTAGATAAGTATCTTCTTATTTCCTTTGAAACAAACTCCAAAAAATAGGGTATTATGGAATTTGAAGAGGAAGAAGAAGAAGGAGTGGTAGACCTTGAAGGGGAACTCATCAGTGCCCTCGATGAGTTAAGTAAATAAAGGAAGAAAAATGAGTAGTTGAAGGAATAGTTACAGCGTGTGAAGGGAGGTATGAATAACTCTGATAATGAGGAGTTTTCCTATCAAAACTAAAATCTTGAAGAATCTATCAAGAGAAAGCACAGCCTAGTCCTTCTACTGAAAGAAAACCAAGGAAATTGTGAGATATTGGAAGAGAAGAACAAGCAATTGAACCAGGAGCTTCTCAAGTTAAAAAGGGAAAAGATCTCACAGATAAAGATGATATTCTGTCTTTGAAAGTTGAGTTGGAGGAGGCCTAACTAAAAGAAGAGCTTCTTCGAGGCCTAATTCGAGAATGGGAATAAAACTATCAGAGTCTTGAAGCAGAGGTTGTCTCTTTGAGAACTGATCTTGAGAAAACAAAGACCAAGAAGGGTCTCAATGAAAAATTTGTTGAAGGGACAAGGAGACTAGATCAGATCCTGAATAGTCAAAGGCCCTTAGGAATCAGAACTTGTCTGGGATACTCTAAGACACAAGAATCTTCTATTGGAAAGATAATCTTCAGGTCTACAAGATTCAAAGAATCACAAAGCCATGAGAATAATCATTGGAAAGAACTAATGAAGACAAAAGAGCAGTTGTGCAAAGAGGAAATCATCAACAGATAATGAACCAATCAATCAGATGGCCAAGTTATTTTCTTGCACAATACCATAATGCTTCTAACAATAGGAATTCCTATTTATTTTATGGTCACTGCTATAAGTGTCATATCTTTGGAGATAAAACCATTTATTGTAGAATGATCAAAGTAAAAAGAGATGAAAATCCCATATATAATATGCATCAGATTTCTAAGTCTCAAAACTTTTCTCTCAAAAATCAAAATGTCTTCTCTCCCTTACTAAGTGAAGTAGAATGCTTCAAATGTAATAATTTTGGGCACAAAGCTATTGAGTGTAGAAGCATATTTGAATACCTATATAAGTCCCAAAGTGTCATATAGACAGCTACCCAAAAGGATAAAGGGAGTTGGAAACCAAAGACTAGAAAGAGCATGCAATTTAGACTTGCCTTATCAACTCATAATCAAGAAAACAAATGATATGTGGGTAGTGGTTTTTCCAAACATATGACTGGGGATAAAACAAAAATTTTGTTGCTTAAGGAAAAGGACAGAGGAAGCCATTAGACTTTTGGAAACAACGCTCCAACAAGAATCAAGGGAAAAGGAGTAGTCAATCTTGATCAGAAAACATAAGCACAAAATGTGTTGTATGTAGAAGGTCTCAAGCACAATATGCCCAATTCTAGCCAGATGCGTGAAAATGGCTATGATGTGACCTCATACATACAATACCATGGATCATTGCCATGGTTCCCTTATACCATCGAACTAATACCATGGGCCCATTACATTATTACTAACTACTTGTGGTCCCTTACATGATATGGGTTAACCACCTTATTTATTACTATGGCCCATCCCATTATTACATTATTACCTTGGGTACCTCCCCTTGTACCCCATATTATCCCCCCTAGGTATATAACATAGACCGCTACCCAAAAGGATAAAGGGATATGGAAATCAAAGACTAGAAAGAGCATGCAATTTAGACTTGCCTTATCAGCTCATAATAAAGAAAACAAATGATATGTGGGTAGTGGTTTTTCTAAACATATGACTGGGGATAAAACAAAATTTTTGTCGCTTAAGGAAAAGGACAGAGGAAGCAATTTGACTTTTGGAAACAACGCTCCAACAAGAATCAAGGGAAAAGGAGTAGTCAATATTGATCAGAAAACATAAGCACAAAATGTGTTGTATGTAGAAGGTCTTAAGCACAATATGCCCAATTCTATCCAAATGCGTGACAATGGCTATGATGTGACCTTCTGATCTAAAGACTATGAGATTTGTAACATAAAGAATGGAAAACTGGTGGGAAAAGCAATCAGAACCCACAATAATGTATGTGTTTGATGATTTCAGGGTCAACTGCTATTTGAGCAAAATGAGTGAAGCACAACTATGGCATAAGAGGCTTGTACATGTGAATTTTGACAGTTTGATAAAAATAAGCAAGATGGGAGTAGTAGGAGGATTACCAAAGCTGTCAAAGCCCGATAACACAATCTTCAAGTTGTGTTAGTTTGGCGAGCAGACTAGGAATCATTTCAAATTGAAAGAGTTAGCTTGATCTATACCTCTGGATCTCATTCACACAGACATTGTGGCCCAGCTAGAGAAAAAACCTCAAAAGGAGAGAGATACTTCATGTTTCTCATTGACAATTTCACCAAGGCTACTTGGATTGTTCTCTTAAAAGAAAAATTGGAAGCATTGAAACGTTTCAAGAAGTTTAAAGCTCAAGTAGAAAATGAGAAAGATTTAAAGATAAAATTCTTAAGATCAGGCAGAGGGGGAGAGTACACCTCAATGGAGTTTGAGGAATTATGTGAAGAGCATGACATTAGGAGGTAGTACTCAGTGGCTAGAACTCCTCAGAAAATGTAGTAGAGAGGAAGAACAAAACAATCCAGGAAATGGCTAGAGCAATGTTAGATGAAGCAGGAGTGTCTCACAACTTCTGGGGAGAAGCATCCCAGGCAGTATTATATCTATAAAATAGAACTCAACTTAGGCGGAATAGTGATAAAACTCCCTATGAATTATGGAAGGAAAGACCTGCATCATTTAAAAATCTCAAGGTGTTTTGGAGCAAGTGCTTCATTAAAAGGAAGAAGAGAACCCTGGGAAGTTTGACTCACACGCTGACAAAGGAATATTGCTCGGATACTCTATTTGAAGCAAAGGATATAAGTGTTACAATAAGAGGACAAGGAATATTGAGGATTGCATCAACGTAATAGTAGATGAAGTGCATGCAAAACCTCAATCCTCTAAAAATAATATGATCTCAAATGATGGAGAAAGATCAAATTTGAGGTTTGTTGATATGAATGAAACATATTCAGATAGTGAAGGTGAGGAAGCAGGCATGTCTTCAAGGCCAAAGAAACCCTCCGCATATGTACAAAAGAAACATCCTAAGAGTCATATTCTTGGAGATCAAAGACAGGGTGTCCAGACTAGAAGGAAACTTGTGAGCAGTACAAGTTATGAAATTTTGGCGCTGTTATCACAGATAGAACCAAAGAACCTCTATCAAGCAAGTGAAGACAAGTTTTGGGTGAAAGCTGTGAATGAAGAACTTGACCATATTAAAATGAATGATACATGGGAGCTTGTTCCAAGGCTGAGAGAGAAAAATGTTATTGGAACCAAGTGGGTTTTCAAGAACAAACTGAATGAACAAGGTTAAGTAATCATGAATAAAGCTCGATTGGTCTACAAAAGATATGCTGAAATAAAAAGGGGTAGATTTCGAAGAAACATTTGCACCAGTAGCTCGATTGGAAGCTATAAGGATATTTCTTGCTCTTCCCATCCATAAGAATATCAAGGTATATTAGATGGATGTGAAGTATGCATTTCTCAATGGAGATTTAGAAGAATAAGTGTACATTTAGAAGCCAAAAGTATTTATACTCTCCTCCCATGAAGGGCTCGTATGCAAACTAAAGAAGGCCCTGTATGGATTAAAATAGGCCCCAGATATTGGTATAAAAGGCTCGATAGGTATCTTCAGCAACAAGGGTTTAAGAAAGACACAATTGGCAATAACCTTTATGTAAGATATGAAGGTGACCATCTACTGATCGTAGTTGTGTATGTGGATGATATAAAATTTGGCAGCGATATGGAACAATTGGGGCATCAATTTGCAAAATGTATGCAAATATAGTTTGAAATGTACATGATTGAAGAATTTTCCTTCTTTTTGGGCCTGCAAATTACTCAGTGTCCACAAGGAGTGTTTATATCCCAATCCAAATATATCACGGAAACCTTGAATAAATTTGGAATGGAAGATTGTAAACTAGTCAGCACGCCCATGACTGCGTGATGTAAATTGTGCAAAGAAGATGGAAAATCACTAGTAAATCAGACTGAATATAGGTCAATGATTGGAATCTTACTGTATCCAATAGCTTCAAGGCCAAAGATCATGCAAGTAGTGGGGATTGTGACTAGATTTTAGGCCTTTCCCTGAAAGAGTCATGCTGTTGTTGTCAAGCAGATCTTCAAATATCTTCAAGGTATAATAGAGTATGGACTATGGTATGTTAAGAGTGAAGAGTTCAAATTGAAGGCCTACACGGATGCAGATTGGGCTAGAAGTCTTGATGATAGAAAGAGTACTTTTGGTGCAACCTTCTTCCTGAGGGAATGCTTGTTGTTGTGGGTCAGCAAGAAACAAGGATTTATCTCTCTCTCGACTGCTAAACTAGAGTATATTGTTGCTTCTACCACATAAAAAAGTTATACACATTTCCTTCGTACTTAAATAAAAATGCTAAACAACAATAATTTTTAAGAAAAAAAATAAAATAAAATAAATTATGATGATGATGGTTAACGTCCACCGAGACCAAACTTTGGTCTATCGGACCTAAAGAAAATAATTATTTAGTGTGATTTAAGATTTTATTCCCATGCTCAAAAAGCTTGGAGAGAAGCCTTCCGAGCTCATTGTAATTTTGACATTGTAAAAGGCTAGGAAGGTCAGTATTGAAACAAAGATTTTGAAACTGATATCTAATGTGGTTGTACGTGGGGCACTCTAAGAGGAAGTGATTTTCATCCTCGATGTTCGTATTCTCATAGAGATCGTAGAACCTTTCCATCCATGGTGTTTTAGGAACTGTCCAATGACCCATTTCACTATGGAGCTCATGAGAGTTCATTCTAATCTTGGCTATATTAATTTTCTTCTTTGAGCTAGTTAAAACAGAGAGATACTTTTGATCTTCTAGGGTGGGGTTGATGACCTCCTTATAATATCTTAATTTTCTTTTAGCTGCTAAATCTTTCTCACACCACAGTAACAATATTTTTAATGTTATTAATGTTTTGCAATGCAACATTCTCGTCGATCTCCCAATGGTTTAACCAGACCCTGGTGTCTTTATGCCAGCCTTGCTTGAGCCTTAGGTGGTTTTGGTTGGAATTTAAAGCTAGTTTAAGAAGTCTATGGTCTCCTATGTTATTGAGTCTATGCTTGTACAACAGAAGCCTAGTCATAGCTAGGCTCTCGATATGGTAAAGACCCACTTCTATAAGGAGAATAAGGTAGGGTGTGTTGCTTTTAAATTTGAGGTTATACGTTATAAAATGCTCTGAATTTGCTCAATCTTTCTCCAGGATTCTCTAGAGATGCTACAACCCCAAACCTCACATCCATATAAAATAACCGGAGTGACTAAAGTTTCAAAGAGGAACTTCTTTTTGTCCCACATTACGAGGTTTGCCATTTTACAATTATTTTCAAGACCAAAATAAGCTTTCCACCCCCCATTAATCCTTTTCTCAATGCTATAGTTCCAGTTGAGCTTGTGATGAATATCAATTCCTAGGTACTTGTAGGAAGACACTTACTATTGTCATACATAAAATTAGCATAAGTGTCCTTCTTCGATTTGATAATCATAACTTTTGTTTTGTCAATATTAATAATCATACCCATGGTAGAGCAAAAATCCTTAAGAAGTCTAAGTCGCTTATCAAGATCAGATGGGCACCTTGCGAGAAGAATGATACCGTCAGCGTAGATAAGGATGATGATTATCCCAGCTAAGATCATGTCGGCACATCCTGCTTCCTCTAAACAACAACCTTCTAGCTTGTCGATGTAAATGCCAAATAGGGTAGGGGAGAGGGGACAACCTTGTTTAACTATGATATTACACTTAATATTTTTAGACCACCCCTCCTTACTCTTTAACTTGGCAATTACATTCTCATTGTATTCAGACAAAATTATATAAATTTCTAAAATAAATACTCCACATTATCAAATAAAATTAATATTTATAATTTCATTTTTTTTATCAAACTTTTCCATAAATCAATACTATATGAATAGCATATCAATCGTAATAACTTTTTAAATTTTGAATAAAAATTCAAATCAATGGCCTTCCAATGAAGGAAAGTGCGCAACCCTACTCGCGGATCTAGTAGGATAAATATTAGTTTACCGAAACTTACACTGCATTAATGGTTTCTCTGTGCATTTATTGCTCTGCGTAGGTTAGGACTTTAGTGGGCCATGGGGTTAGAGTAGGTTAATATGAACAGAGTTTTTTAAGTTTTGGGTTTTTTTTAGTCTAATTTCTTTAAAATTTGGTAAGAAATTATTGAAAGTACAAGTTTGATAGGTAATCTTTGTTTAATAGGTAATTTTGGTAGGAATTTATTGGAAGTACAAGCTTATAGCTTTTCAGGGTCGTGAATTTATATAAAGTCAAAAACCTAATTTAAATAATACAAATCAAGAATTCACTTCAAAATTTTCTAGGACACCAGAAAATCCAAAAAGCTTACTAAACTCAAACTCCTAAAATTAACTCCTATCTAGAACTCCCCACTACATGGCGTTGAAACAATAATAAATGTCAAACAACATTTATACATGATAGGTTTCACAGTGCAAAATTTTTCTATAAATCATTCTCATCAAAGATAGAATTTGACAAGGTAATGTGCCCTGTCAAATACAGTGAAAATATTTATAAAACCATCAAGATCTTTGTTTGGAATTGTAAAAACAAGTATGATCATATTTAACATTTTACTGTGTTTTGAAATTCCAACCCTGATTAGGATAAAGAACATCAACCCCGTCAATGTAAATGGATACGAAGAGTGGGCCAACCAAACACGTAAATAGGTTACTTACTTAACATGTGTAAAAAGATATACATTCTACATATCATGTGTAAAACGATGGACAGTCAGAAGAGAAAGTTGCACACGTAAATAACTTCTTTCTGTTATATATCATAAATGATCGTTGGCATCGTGAATGATAAAAACATCATCCAGCCGGTCATCTTTGCATATGCAATACGCAATCTGGTTATTTAACAAAACCACTAGTGCTAACAATAGAATTAAGGGCAGAAAACCACATTGTAGTCAGAACCGCCAGGGCAAGTAAAGGTGCTGGTCTGATCATCCTTTGCATAACTATAAGCTTGGGGACACTCTGACTTGAAAAACTGAGAATAATTGGAGGGAGGGCAGTTGTTAATGTATTGACCGCTGCAGCAGTAAAGATCGTTTGAAGGAAAAGCCGCACAGGCACTTTCACAACCTCCAGCCGCCACCTTTAACTCCGGCGGGCAATCGGCATTTATATCTTTGCTGCAGGTAACAGTAGTGCATGAGCTCGTGCTGGGAGCAATGGAGGCCGGGAGATTGAAGCCATCGACGAGGGACATATCGTAGAAGTCCTGGTTCTGGTTACCGTTCAGCGTGTATTCAATCAAAGTTGCAGGGATGGCACCGGAGGCCTGGCATACCAGTTGCCCGCCGCAGTCGCCAGTCGCACAGCTGCCAGAGCCGGACTGATCAAAAGTGCAACCCGTTCGCCCCCATATCCTCCCTGCCGCGGTGCCGGCGGGGACATTTAAAGTCCATATCTGCCCGGTCTGAAGCGCTGCGCCCCCGCCTGGATTTAGACTCGCTGGCCAAATTGTTTGCGGGCAGTTATTTATTATCGAAAATGTGGCTGCAAAAGCACCTGCAAATTCACAAAATACATATATGAATTTTCTTTCTTACCCTGTATCATAAGATAATTAGAGTCCATTACATAAATAAAAATATCGAATATCGAAGGGCAGTTTAATTGGTGATCGAAATGATTCAATGTTGAAATTAAACGATTCTGGTTTATAGTTTTAGGAAAGTTGCTCACCAATTAAACTGCCTTTTAATTAGTAAGGCTGCCTTTTAATTAGTAAGGCAGTTTAATTAGTAATTGAAGTGATCTGAGATTCAAAAGCAAATCTCTCAATTGAGCAACTCAATCCCTGAACGAAAGTGATCCAAAATTCAAATCCCCAATTTAACCCTATTATGAAGAAAAAAATCACCCTCAATCCCAAACTTAATCCCAGAAATTTACTAGTTCCTCTAAAATACCAAAAAGGGAAAAAAGTATTTCTTAATTCCAAAAATTTACTAATTCCTATAAAATACCAAAAAGGAAAAAAGTATTTCTTAATTCCAAAAATTACTAGTTCCTCTAAAATACCAAAACAGGGAAAAAAGTGTTTTTATAGCAACCACCTCCAATGTAACTGTAAACCAGAAAAGTGGTGAGAAAGACAGTTATGCCAGATGCCATTATAGACTCCTGAAGCCAAATCTTCAAATTTTTTCACTGAGAATAGTGTGTTTGTATGTCTCTGGTTGCATATTTACATAGGCTGACCACCCTTATATAAAAAAAAATGGCGGTCTAACCTGCCATATTTAACTTCCATAATAACTCCTCCATATTGGTTTCCACTTCCGATAATTACTCTATTTCAGATAATTACTCCTAAATGTTTGCTTACATGTTTCTTTCCACTTCCCATAGTTACACCGATATCTTTGCTTTCCGTTCTGTTAATTACTCCGGAATGTTTAGTTTCCGGATTGAGTGCAGAAATAATGCCATATTTTTACTTGATTCATTTTAGGTTTTTTTACTGGAATCCGAGATTACACAACACGTCATACCAAATTACACAACGCGTCATACCATGGAGGTTGGCTGTAGATTTTGGAAACACTACACAACACGTTATACCATGGAGGATGGCTGTAGATTTTTGAAATATTTTAGAATACAATAATATTTGTATGTATTTAATTTTATATTATTTTAAAGGGTTGTAATTGAAATAAAAATGTTTTTTTATAACAGTGAATTTAAATTTTTTAAAAATATTCTAAATCAGATGGAAATAAGGTTAATTTTCAAAAAGTATTTTGGAGTTTTTTTTAATTGTGGTTAAAATTTTGCAAAAAATAGTTAAATCCAGTTTGATGTGGTTTAAAATAGATTTTTGACTAATATATAGATTAAACATAGTGGAAAATCTTTGAGACACTTAGATTATAAAAAATTCACCACTTAAATTAATCATTTCAATAAATTATTACTTAATTCCGTATAAATTATAAGAAATAAACTAAGCCTATCCAAAATCTACAATGCAGATAAAGAGATATTTCTTAATTAGTAACTATGTTTTTTCAAGAAATTAAATTAAATAGCGATGGAAATACAACCTAAGCCGCAATACGCAGTTAACTTATTGGTATTTTCCACACGCCAAAGACGGACGACGGAATTTCGAAATAAGGTCAAACAGGAGCCATGAATTAAAGGTTAAACATTAGCTTTTGTTGTAGAATACGCTTGGAAAAAAGCAACCTGAGAAAATAAAAAGCTGAGCGCAATAAGCGGAAACATGGAACGATTGGGAAAAAGTAATAAGTACTTTTAATTTTAAGAAAGTGGTTTGTTGAGGATATGGAAATGGTTTTTTTAATGCTTTTTTAATATTTGGGTTAGTAATTGTAAATATGGATGAGGATAGGTGTAATTTATAAGAAGAGTTATATATAGAAAGACCTTTGTCGACGCGTTTTGAACCAACTAGTGTGGTTCATCGTCAGGACAAGTTGAAGACATAGATCCAGCCTTAACATGTTAAATAGTCTGAGCAGAGACTCCAACGGCTAACTCTGAATAACGGCTAATTTTGAACCAACTAGTGTGGTTCATCGTCAGGAAAGTTGAAGACATAGATCCAGCGTTAACATGTTAAATACTCTGAATAATGGCTAATTTTGACTATAGGACCTAGGTCAAAATTATATTTGTTAATTCAATATTATTGTTATTATTATTTTAATATTAATATTATTAATATATTGTTCTATTTATGGGAATACCTAAAAATAGGTACAAATAAATAAAAAAGGGACTAATACCCAATGACAAAATTATTTATATTCAAATCAATCACATTAGGTTACTACAACTAAATAATTTTAATGGTTATAAAGTTATTATTATTATTTCATTTTTCTTCTATGAATAAATTAAGTAGTTATTATTTAATTATAAATAGGGAATGGTGAATAACTTAAATTTATGGGAGACATGTTTAAAGAATTTCCAATTTAATAATAATATATTTATAATTTAATTAATTTAATTATAACTACCGTTTGTGTCAATATTTATTTTATAAAATTAAATCAATATAATTATTAATTAGTAATTTTAGTTTATTATAAACTTTAATCATTTATTTTTTAAATAATAATTTTAACATTAATTATTATCTTTAAATAATCAACAAATTAATCATCTTCTAACAATCTATTTATTAATTTACAATCTATAATAATCTTTTTTCATTGCATTCTATGTAGATAAAATAAAACTCTATAAATCTTAGACATAGGTAAATTTATGTGAAAGTAAATTGATAGCTAATTGAGCAGAGTTACATATGGATACATAGCTCTAAGGGGAAGGCTTGTTGTGCATATGTTTTGGTTACTTGTTGTGTGTGCATTTGGTTTCCCATGGTGTCTCATGACGAGCCCATATTAACCTTACTTAATTACCATGATTACCACCCTAACCACGAACTAGCTTGGGATGATAAACAATGAAGTTTGGAGTGGGCAACCATTGTGGAGGGAAGTGCCCATACTGTCCCTTTCCTTGTTGATTGTGGCAAGAAGAGGATGACAATGTTGAGGGAAGAACAATAGAGGGTCAGCAAGGGGTGGGAGAGGATAGGTGTGCGAATGAAGAGATAGTTTGTTTGGTGTAGAGAGAAAGACAATTGGCACATAAGAGAACAGAGAGAAAGTAGAACGTTGGAGGACACCAATTAACACACAATGTAAGGAAGTTCTGTGTGGAACCATTGGAGAGGAACTTTGTGTCAAGCAACAGACATGACAACAAGAAGACCAATGTTGGGCATGGCTGAACCTTGTGCTCTATGAATTGGGAAAGTATTTTCTTTGATTGTCTTGAGGCCTTGGACTATGTGCCTAACCTTGATGGCCACTGGGAAGCTCAAAGGAGAATTGAACCACTTAGTACGGGTCAAGTAAGTTGATAAACCACTAAGTGCTTGTTGAATAAGTTGATAAACCACTTAGGTACTTGTTGTATGGATAATAAACCACTTGATAGGGAAGTGACCCATTGCGGTGCTTGTAGGAATAGTTGTTAAACCATTAGATAATGGATTGCATGCCCCTACAATGCTTGCCATGAAAATGAAACTAATAAACCACCTAGGCAATGGATTATGACTCCTAGAAATGAGTTGTAACACCCCTTATATTGACCCCTTATTTTTGTAAAGATAAATGATGATTGTGTAATACCAGCATGGAGTATCATGGTTGGTGGAGACATTATGTAATTATAAAATAAAATAATTTTTAATTAGATGGCCTGAGGAGTGGGATTGACGAATCCTCAATCTGAGGGAAATCTACAAGTGGGTGGGTTGGCATGACAGAATACCCCACCACCAAATAGTGACAAAGAAATGATGGGGAAAGGGAGATACCCACATCCTTCTTGTTCATCCCATGACATGGAAAGAAGACAAGCAAGCCTAGAGAAAATAAGAGAAAGAACACAAGCAAAAAAGGAAAGTGGGTATAACTTTGGGGGAAGAGGAGTTGATGGGCTTCCCAATTAGGTATATCATAAGGCCCATTTGACCTTTCCTAGGCACAATAGACTTATCCTTATGTACTTAAATATCTTTTCTTAGCTTAGCTAAGTTCTTAGGAAGGTTAGAGATGTTTATCATAATTTGTGTGCCTAATGTGCTTATGATTCAAGATATTGAGTAGATTTGGCATTGATCATGAGGATATCTAGTCAAATAAATTTATGGAACCTATCCCTTGATGCAAGATGATCAAATGTCTCAGCTAGCTTCAAGCACCAATTAATCCTCCCTGTAGATGCAAGGACATTTAAGGAGCATATCCTACTTTTTAGGGATTTTGGAGGGAAATCATTCCTCTTCTCAAGGAGGTTGCCCCTCATCCATCTTGTATAAATAGAGGGTTCAAGTATCCTAGTAGGAGCAATTAGAAAGTGAGAATAAACCAATAGTAGTCAAGTTGGTAGATACTTTAGCGTAGAGGGTCCGGTTCTACAAATTTTCATGTACTAGCATTTTTTCTAATCAATGAAAGACATTCTTGGTTCTTATATTGTTGTTACTTCAAGGATCTTAGCCTCCTTAGGTTAGGTCCCACCCTAGGTGCTCATATATTTTCCATGAATTTGTTCATATACTTATTTCTACAATTTGATTTATGAGTACTATTAATTTATGCAGGGTTACTTAACTTATTTCTTATTGTCTTTTCTTATGTCGAAATAGACATTAAATGGTAGCATTTTTTATAGTGATAATTTGGATTATTTAATATCTCCTTTTATGCATTAGAAATTACTTTGGTTGTTTATCTTTCATTGTTGGTTATCACTTTTGTGTGTTGTAGTTGTACAATTTCCTATTTTGTAGAGATACAAGAGTCTCTATAACCATCCACTCACTGAATAAACCTTCCTTCTAGTGATACAATGGCATGGACATGAGTTATTTATCATTCCTTATCTTTGATTAGCCTCATCCCACCTTTAAACAACATCCTTAGTCCATTTTTTGCTCACTATACTATCTCTTATAACAAAACAAAGACTCTTGTAGTGGCTCACATTTTTCATTAAAAAATCAACTAAATTTGCATCCAGTGCATGGTTAGTCTTATTTGATGTGTTACAATATCCCCAAGACCTTGAAGATGAAGTTTAGAAGCCAAGAGACTAAGTATATTCCTTAACCTAGTTGTTGTAGAAAATACCTTTTTCCTGCAAAATTAGGGTTTGATATTTACATGCTTTGTTTCAAGTGTGAGTTTGATTTTTGTGCATAGTAGAATATATATTTTTTCATCTCATCATACTTAAAATGGTTTTGTTTATTTTTCCTGCAATTAATGTATATTTTCTTATTGTTTTTTACTTCATGCAATTTTGAATTTTACCTATAGCATAAATAGTAGAATGGTATTTCAGTAACTAAACATCATTTCAGTGTTTTCACCTACATAAAATCAGCAAAATAAGAAGATAATACATGTTACATACATAGTATCGACCCCTCTTAAGTTTGTACCAACCCCAAGTTGACAATTAAAGTTGAGATACATGGGAGTTGCAGTATTCTTGCAACCATACTGAGGACCATCACTTTTTGGCATCATTGCCGAAGAGATATTAAAGTATGCATTTTTTGTAACAACCCTAGGTTAAAATTTCATGTAATAAATTTAATAAAGGAAAAATAAGACCAAGGTCATGGGGCATGTATTTCAAGATGAATGTTGGGAAAAACATACTAGTGGGTGTTCATTCGGTTTATTATGGCTAAGGAAATTGGCAAAGGATTTGAAAAGGAAAAGAGGCATTAATTGGCATTTATTTATGAAAATGAAGCAAAATAGGAGAAAAGGAAGGTGAAGAGGCACATATTTGCATCATGAGGAAATTGAAGGAAAAAAGAGGAAAAAAGAAGAAATTAGAGGCATTAATAATAAAAAGGCATCAGAGGACCAGTTCATGGCTTTTTGTTGGTTAGATTTTTGTTAGTTTAGTTTTGGAATTGGTTTCCAAGAGGAGAAGAGAACGAAGAGGAGGAAGCAAGAAAAAGAAAGCAAAGGAAAGAAAAGGAAGGACAACGAAAGACAAGGAGAAGTAAGGAAGGATTGGATAAAGTAGTTTCAGTAGGAGAACTTGTAGGTATCAAGTGTTAGCACTCCATAATTTTATGAGTTTGCAGAAGAAAATCACATAGGTAACCATAAACCAACTTTGGAAGCTGGGATCTAGCCCTGCCAGCTTCAGAGAGGGCTCTCTCTATAAGATTTAACTTTGTTTCATTTAATATTAGGCTAGTTATGAAGTTTAAGGTTTGATTTGTATTTGAATGGTTGGTTGATAACTAGATTACCATTAGGCTATGGAGTCTATTAAATAAAATACATATTGACTGCATTATCTACAAATAGAACCCTGCTAGCTTCAGATAGGGCTCTCTCTATAAGATTTAACTTTGTTTCATTGAATATTAGGCTAGTTATGAAGTTTAAGGTTTGATTTGTATTTGAATGGTTGGTTGATAACTAGATTACCATTAAGCTATGAATTCTGTTAAATAAAATACATATTGACTGCAGTATCTACAGATAGATCTCACAGCGCAGGGTAGCCAAACTGAATGGATTCTTTAAGGTTTGTGAAATGGAGAAGAAGAACAGATTTAAGGTTCACTTTTGATGTAGAGCATTGTTACCTAAATTATATATTTGAAGATTAGAAGAAAACATTGAAATTTTTCATAGTCGGGTGCAGACTGTAGATTTAAACAAATTTTGCCCTTTACTCATCTATTGAATAATTCAAATTTGAAAACTACTATGTGCTATAAACAGATAAATATAAACACATAAGATAGATGGATGCACTTCACCAACAACTTGACACAAGAATCCTGTGAAAGAGTTTATGTATTATTGGTAATATCCTGATGCTTCAACAATATACAATAAAGTTCTTAGTACAAAAACCAGCCCTTGATACTTCTGAAGATGAAGTATTTATAACTAATTTACAAAAATTATCTTGTCAGAATGACTAGGATGCATCTAAAATAATAAAATTGAATCAATCTAACTTATTGCAATGATATAAGGGAAATTCAAACTATTTGAAGTGGTGGCACTGAATTGCTGGACTAGATGGCTGTGTGGCGCTAAAATTCTACATGTGCTGTAACGCTGAGTTGTGCCCCTGAAACTACCTTTTACTCTAGTAACTCACAAATTTTATCCCAGCGTTGTTCACTGGAGATATTCATCTACATCAACTTTCTATACACTTCATCAACTTCATTATATTTGGCAAATGCCGATCGGGTGATGAATAGATTTGGAATTGTATACTTAATGTTGATATCGTATGACAATGCTTCCAGGAACACCTTTCCTATCATATTGAATCTTCCAACAGTAACCTTTGAATTGTCTCTTGCCTTGGTCATTATTTTCTCACAGTATTTCGACCACGTGCTGAGCTTGTCATTAATTACTAACAAGTTTGGAAGTCCTTTCTTATAGAGGGGCTCTAGCTTGGCGAAGAATTTATGTATACCAGTGTTCATAAATCGACCTTGCTCTTCAAGTTGTCTTATAATATTTCTTTTAGTCATCACTTTCTTGACTTCCAAAATCATTTCAGTCTTGTCTTCAATTTCCAACTCTTCCAATTCCTGACTATTCTTGGAGTTGAGAAATTTGATGAGCTCGGTGGCCTCATTGGGTTGATCTCCCAATTGCTTTCTGACCTGCTAAATGGCTTCATCGGATGGTTCAATCAACTCTTGTTGCTAAAAAATAATTTGGATTGAAGTCCAAATGTCTTCCATGTCTTCATTGATCCATTTCTAGATATTTTCTTTTACCCGTGCCAATGTATTGCCCGTGGCATAGTCTTTTTCCATCTTCTGCAATCTTTGGGACAATGTTTGGGACTTCTGTGTTTTTGTCATGAAGTAATTTTCAAACCTTGTACTCTATTCCTGTAGAACCTTCACCTGCCACCTCAGATTCTTTAGCTCTTCTCCCTATATGGACATGTTTTCCATGGATTAATCTAACTTAATTTAATCATCTACAAATGATGTGGGAATCACAGTAAAAGATGATGTTCCTACTATCGTGGTTGTTGTAGGGACACCTATTTGAAGTAGAGATGCAATGGGAACTACATCAAGAGGAACCAACGCAAGTTGTTAAATCTATTCCTTTTCTTTTATCATCTTTTCCATTCCCGCTTCCATTGTTTTGATTTGTGCACTTTGTTCCATTAAAAGCTTTAACATCTCGTCCTTTTGTAGCTCTGTCTCTCCAAGTTCCTTTGCCTGGGGGTCTTCTGTTACTGGCAGCTTCAATTGCTTCTTTAAGGCTTCTATGTCAGCATTTCTTTCTGATTATTTCCTTCATGGATTTTGAATTGTCTGGATCAAAGCCTACTTTGATCACCATTTCCTCCAAGTATTTGATTATGGTATCTTTGGCAAGTGAGGACACTTTCTCCAATTTGAGATAAGATTACACATTATTCAAAGTAAGTTGTAGTTTAGAAGTAGTGATAGCAGTCTGTGTGAAAGTAGAGTATGCAATTTCTCCATCCTGCCTGTGCATATCTATTTGATCTAAAGGATGGGCATCCTTTGCCTCAAATTCAAAAGTATTTTGTTTGAAATATGATGCTGACTTTGGTTAAGGGACCTAGACCTGCAAGAATGGCATATTCATCCTTCCCTTCTCTGTATCATATGTTGAGATGAGCCTGTGCTGGATGGAGGAAGATTTCTTCCTGAATTGAGCATATATATTATCATGAATGGCTTCATTCCTATGCTTAATATCCTTATATCTCTTAAAAATATCCAGTTGCCTCTTCTCTATGGGTGATTCTAGTGTCTGAGGTATTGTAGTTGGAATCTCTTTAGTAGCTGAGGATGATGGGGACTCTGTGGTACCACTTTCCAACTTAGAAGTCTGCAAACCTGAGAGTACAATAGTGCCTTGTGTGTCCTCCAGTGATGGGAATTCTATTTTAGAGGTTTTTTTATCTTCTTTGTGTATGTGTTTGAACTCTTTGGCTGAGACTTATGTGACTGATGGAGAATCATCCTCTCTCTATCTCTTATCTGTATTTTCTCTCAGTATCGGAGTCTCTAAAGTTGTCCTAGAAAGTATCTGCTCCTCAACCTCCTACAATGTATTCTCTACCCAAGTGTGCTAGTTCATATACTTCTCTATTTCTAGCCTCTGAGTATGCACATGAGGTGTGGCTTCTTGTTCCACTCTTAACTTGGAAATTATCCCAAAGGGGTCGTAATACCAAGCGAAACTGAGAGGGAAGTTAATTTGTTTCAGGAGGAGGTCTTCTTCCTCTCTTATTTGTAAGGACTCTGGACACCACATATCTCCACAATGGTATCATATCGTCCACTTTTGGCCTAAGCCCTCATGGATTTGCTTTTGGACTTACCCCAAAAGGCCTCATACCAATGGAGATATTTGTCCATCCTTATATACCCATGATCCTCCCACTTCTAGTCAATGTGGGACTTTGGTCG
>APFE030100918.1:209845-238890 GCA_000404065.3 Pinus taeda
GGGGGGCGGGTAGCCCCCCTCTATGGGGTTCAGGGCAGCGCCCTGAGAAAATTTTTTTTTTGGACCCTATATTAGGTTGGGTGAACCTACCTATGGTTTTTCGGTCCATGGTTTTTGGACGCAATGGTTTTCGATCCATGGTATTGGATGCTTCGGCATGTATAAATATGTATTGTAACATTGAAAGGAATATAATGAAAAATCAAGCTGGTAGTCTCGGTTTTGAGATCCAGTGGGAAATCTCTGTGTATATGTGTTTTATGTGTTATGCTCTCGCATTTTTATTTTTCCTGTGATTTAGAATTCGTATGCAGGTAATTTCTGTACGGGGTTAAAACCTACATTATTGCTCTACTATTACAGATGAAAGGTCTTATCTTATTTTTGATCCAAAACTAAGATTTCATCTTGGCTGCCACAAAATGGATGTTTTCAGAATGAATTATTTGCCTGATGTACTCCAGGGAAAATATTTTCATTGGAAAATACATAGGCAACTTATATGGTGGTAGCTCTAAACCATACACTCTAATTTCTGTGAACGACTGGTAAAGGTACCAGTCCCTTGTTTTCACCTATTCACTGAGCTGTAAAACCTTATGAATGCGTTCACTAATCCTTGGAACCTCTTGGCCACTCAAAAAACAAGTTGTTGGATAGATAAAATGATTGATGAAGTCTGTGAATCTAAATTCATGTGATTGTCTTCTGATTAAAGAAGTCTAGAAGAAAACAGACTGCGACTCTCCTTGTTGATCAAGATTTTGCACCGCGAATGGAAACTTATTTGTTTGAAAGAAAATAAACACGTACATGAAGATTGAAGAATATCTCAACATTCCTTCAGTTAAAAACTGATGGAATTGTTCATGAATTACAATTTCTAAGAAGTGACCATAGTTAAAGGTGAATGATAGTCCTTCTTCTGAAGAAAGGGTGGATAGAAAGCCTAGAATAGGCTCATCTACCCATTCATCCAAATAGTAACCAAGAACGGATGGCAAGACAAAGATAATCTATCTTTCCCTTTGAGGGAACATAGAAGAGGGATATGGGGGATTTTTCTTAGGGAGTTGGGAGTCTTCGGGGAGGAAAATTTAAAAAATTCTAGCTCTCTTAGAGCTTCAAGGGAAAAAGGGGTAAGGGAATCACTGTGGGGGACTTGCAACATTTGATTTATTCTATCAGTTGTGATGGTGAAGAGAATTTCACCATTCAAGGAAATAATTTCCCTCCTACTTGAAATGTAAGAGGCTTGGCATTTTAAAAATAATTCAGGAAAATGGTAGGGCTGGGGGAAACAAACATAGGAAGTATGGATTGCCAGAGGTTTATTTCATCAGATTGATCAAGGAAATTATCCCAAAACCTGTAGCATAATTGGAAGAGGTCTAATTCACACTGTGTTTTGGCAATCTTATAGTCTCTGTTAGCGAGAGGAATGTGGTCTAAGTCCACAGGGGGGAGTGAGCATAGGATTCACTATAGGGGAAACTTTGGGTGCCATTGTAGCTGCAGAATTGATAGGGGATGGATGTAATAGAAGGAAATTGCAGTGTGCTTCAAGAATTGGCAGGATCTTAGAGTGAGAAACCTCTATAGATTTATCAATTACAAGCAACGAAAATGTTGTTGTGAGATAAAAGCACACAGGGGCGAGATAAATATTCTTTAAGCGAGGAAGGAAAGGTGTAATCACAGAGGCAAATTCAATTTTTATTAGCTGCAGACCGAGCTTAACCTTTGGCATAACAGTCTTGATATGGCATTAATTTCTATAATTGAGGCGGGCGAATGGAAAGAAACTTAATGGAAAGTTCAACGGTCATGGGCGTGGCAGTTGAGGATTGGTGGGAAAATGACATAGGACCATGGGTGAGAGTGACAGGAAGAGGGACACGTGGGGTGATGGGATTGGTAGTTGAGATGGGATGTGGAGGCGACAGTTGGCAGGAAGGCGGGTTGCAGCGGGAAGTGAAACAACTTTCGAAAGTGGGGGGGGGGGGGGGGGGGGTGGGTTAGGTTGGTATCTGGTAAGTGAAGGGGGGCGAAATCCCATGTGTTGACATGTAGGGGGGTGGGAACCACTTTTAAACCCCCCTACCATTAAACATTATAATTGTGGGTGGGGGGGGGGGGGGGGGGGGTGGGGTCCCGGAAATTTTCATGGGTCGTCGAATTAGTGTAGGGGATGATCGGGGTTCACGAAATGGGGGTAGGTTTAACACCGATGGGACCCGCAACATTATTTCAGGTGCATGCATAATATACCAAAGTCCAAACTTTAGATAATGAACCACTTTAGACGATTACATCAAAACCTTTATTTTCCTATTCTAATACATTTTTAAAGAAATTGAGCGTGCATTTAAACATGCAAACCCTTTCAATTTTTTCATTCTAGAGAGATTAAGAATATTTATTTCAAACACTAAACTAATCTGCTCAACTAAAGTAATCCTGATTAAACTATTTGATTGACGTTATTCTCCTATTCTACCAATCTAATATTATCCAAGATTACATTGTTTTGCTAAGTTATTCATTCTGATCTAATTAACATAAATTGAAACCAACTTGAACATGATTAAACTGTATGTCTCAAGCAGAAAGGGATTGTGGCATTTAAACAAGCTGCACACAATTTCATGAATTTATTCTTTACAAAGCCAAAAGACTAGTAGTGGCACTTAAGCTAGCATCACTTTCACATTTATTCATTTTTTTGTGGGGTTCAATTATAATTTATTTTATTTTTCCTTTTTTTCTATTTTTTGTATTTATACCCTCTTTTCATTTTGTATTTTCATTTTTCTATCTTTTTTTGGAAATCATTTGCAGAAAGCAATATTATTTACAATCTAAAACACTGAAAGCAATTATTCAATGATCATTTCATCCTATAAATTATAGGACCCTAAAAGTGGCTCCAGCTATGGATGGCACTTCCTGCTGAAGTGTCAAGAACATCGTAGACTAGTAGCCTTGAATCCTCATCTATTTTTTTGTAGTTATGGTGGAAAAATGCCTCAAAGCTTAGGACCTTATCCACGGGCTCAACTTTCAAACATAAGTTACCCACTCATGATAGTAAAAAGGTAAATGGTATCTACAATGGGTGTGATAAAAAAACTTTGTTAATCTAAAAAAACATAATGCTTTAGCATCCTGCCATTGACAGGTCCTCTAGGTAATTTTGTTCCATCTATGTTCTTTAGAAAAAATGCATTGTTACCTCGGTAAGAATCAATAATGTAAGGTCCCATCCACACGTTGTCTAACTTACCATTCTTTCCTTTTTCTTCCCTTCTGGAATCCCATTTCAGAACATGATTGTCGATCTGAAAGTCATCATATTTAGTCCTTCAGTCAAATGTCTTCTTGATGCTATCTTGGATCAACTAAGTTTTGTTATGAACTACTTCTCTCGTTTGATGCAAATGAATGGTCTGGTTTATTCTCTTATATAAATCTTTTGGTTCCACCTCCAATTCTTGCATCATATTTAAAACATGGATTCCCAATTAGGTTGGTAAATCAACATCTATCCCATAAGCTAGTTGATATAGAGACATGCCTATTGACTTTTTGGTAGTAAGCTTGTCTACCCATAATGCATTAACTAACTTATAGTGCCATGATTTTTTATTGTCCTACAACAAATTTTTAATAATGCTAACTAAGCTTTTATTGGAAGACTCTGCTAGTCCATTTCCATGAGGGTAATAGGTTGTAGATTGTACCAATGTTATCTGATATTTGTTGTAGAAATCTACCATCCTTTTTGACCTGCAAGTTGTAGCATTGTCAGTAATAATTTTCCTAGGGCAACCAAATCTAGCAAGGATATTGTTCTCCAAGAATTTTATGATTACATTAGAATCTTTTCTAGTAGGTATGTCTTCTATCCATTTCGTAGAGTAATCAGTAGCTGTTAGAATCCACTTGTGTTGGGAAGATGAGGTAGGGAAAATTTCTCCTATGAAGTTAAGGCCCCATTGTTGGAAAGGGGTTTCAGCAGATACATGTCTCAAGGGTAAAGGCAAGAGTTTCTTTTTACCTTCGAATATTAGGCATTTGTGGCATGAAGTAACTTTCTTTTGGATATCAAAAAATAGGGTGGGCCAGTAGAAACCTACCCTCAGAATCTTATTTGCAGTAGTTTTCTAATACATGTGTCCACCGCAATCTCCTTCATGGAACTCTTGCATGACTTTATCTGCTTCATTTTTCAACAAACAATTTAGTAAAACACCACCAACATCTTTCCAATACACACCTTCATTCAAAATACAAAACTTGACAACTTTAAGTTTAATAAATCTAGCCTTTGTTTTAGTTAAACCAGGAGAAGCTTGTAAATTATTTAGAGCATAAATAATGTCTGCATACCAGGGAGAGGTAGCAAAATATTTTGCTACCAATGGAGACACCAACTCATCTAGTTCATTAAATATTTCCAAAAAAAATATATTTAAAGCATGTAAGTTATATTCTACCATTAATTTTTCTAACCCTTGACCTTTGATGAGTTTAGTGTGTCAGATTTCAATATAATATTCTAATATAACATCAATCCACTTACCCCTTTTCCCATCAGGATCATTTTGAGTTAGCATATCTTTAACTACTGCACTTGGAACAAAAGAAATGATGTGTGAATGAAGAAGATACACCCTAAAATATTTTATGGCCTTTACCAGGGCAACGACTTGTTTTTCCATAATGTCATATTTCAATGTTGCTTCCCTCAAAGCTTTGTTAAAGAAAGCAATAGGCTGTTCATGGCCCTCATTGTTCTTTTGTAGGAGAACTGCAACAATGGTGTGCTCAGAAGAAAATGAGTAAATTAGGAAATCTTTAGTAAAATCTGGAATAATTAACATAGGTGCCCGAGTTAAAGCCTGCTTTACATTATTAAATGACAGTTTATCTTCCATATTCCATTTCACCTCAGTGTCTTTCTTTAGCATATTGGTTATATTCTTTAAAAGCTCAGCTAAATTTGGAATGAATCTCCTTAGAAAATTATCTATCCAATAAAAGATTGAACTTCCTTTATATTCCTTGGGGGATTAATTTTGAGTATAGCTTTGATTCCGTTGGGATCTATCTTGATTCCTTCTTTTGAAATTATGTGTCCCAACAATTTTCCTTCTTGAAAACCGAATAATGTTTTTTTGGGGTTGAGAAAAATGCCAAATTTACAATGCTTTTCAAAAACTCTTCTCAAGGGATTTAAGTGTTCCTCATCTGTTTTCGAAAAAACAATGATGTCATCCAGATATGTGACTATGAAATGACCCATTTCATCAACAAAAGTAAAATCTATGGCTCTCTGAAAAGTTGCTCCAACATTCATTAGACCAAAAGGTATTTTCATGTACATGAAAATTATGAGCACTAGTCTTGTAGCAAGGATGCTGCAATTCCTGGGCTACTAGCTTTACTTATCAACCCGGGGTTCATACAAACTTGGAGGTGATAGTGTTGTATGCATAAGTAAAACTGATGGTTCTACCTATTGTCATTGTTCAGCTGGTGAGAGACCACTGGGGTTCCAAGCCAAACTTCTATAGAGTAAGAAGAATCTTGATTCTTTGATGGAAGAAGGGAAAATCTACCCTACGAGAGCTACTCTACTGCAGTAATGAAAAAACAACATGTAATGCTAAATCACACCATACCCTAATTAACCATTTAAGAAGCTATGCTAAGAAGAATGGCTAAATTAACAATAGACAAATGCTACTATCTAAGTTGCAGAAGTAAAATGCATCAAACCATACTACTACGCAAGCAAAAAACTAAACTAATTCTGTCTTCACTTTTTTGGTTTTTTAAGGCAAAATCAAGTATGCAACCTAATTGTTCTTGTGGATGTGATAGGTGGATGGAAGGTGTTTGAGGATGGTTAGAAGGTTTATGAAGTGGTTGGATGGTGTGGAAGGGTCCTAGGAGGAATTTTGTGACATCCTAGAAGTTTCCCATTAATTCAACCTCAAAACAAGTTGTTTCAGGAAAACCTACAAGATGTACTAGAAACCTACAGGATGATCCTGTAGGAATTACATGAAATCTACAGGATACAACCGAGAGATAATTGTGAGGTGTTGGAGGTGTTGGGAAGCTTGGGAAAGGTGGGTGATGAGTGGAATGGGGTATTAGAAGGTCTAGGAGCACTCGGGAGTCAATATCCAAGATAAGAGATGGCTAGATTTGCTCAATGTATCTAGGGGAATTTCAATGAAAAATGATGAAAAATTAGTGAGGGTGATGGTGAAGCAAGATATGGCTAAGCTGGATGAAGTGGAAGGTGTCTGCTGGTGATGAAGTCTAGGTCTCCTCCTAAAGTACATGCTCTGCATAAAACATGTGTGTATTCCAAGAACTATGCAACAAGATACATTTTCATAAACTAGAAAAGCATGAATCAATTTCCTATATTATGGATGAAGAAAGTTGTTGAAGGGAATGAAAGCATGAGTGAGATCTTATTGCAGAAATGGAGTTGGAAAAAGATGACAATGAACTCTGCCTTGCAACATGAACCAAATACTGAATCAAAGACAATAAACTCCAAAGCTCATACAAGAACTAGAAATCTGTGTTTTTGGGGCTGCTGAAGGGTCCCTTCCTGAAGTCATGGTCCCAAAGGGAGGAAGTGAGGCTAAGACACCTGCTTCCAACCTTGTCATGATCCTTTTTCTCCTTGCTAACCTACTACTTGAAATAAGGCACAAATGGAAGCAAACTATCACACAACCAATCTAATCTATACTGCTATAATGGAAATGCATCTACTAAGCAAATGAACAATTAAGCTATGAACCTATACTACCGTACATGTACAATAAAGAGGAGCCTTGGCTGCTAGGGTTGGTCCCTAACTGAAGAGATTTAGCCCTCTAAGTTAAATTAGTGCTGGCTCAAAACAAAACTCATTCTTATTACCAAAACAATGGATTACATCAAAAACTGTCAAAAGTCTTGTCATTCGAAAATAGAGTAGAGTTTTACAATAAAAAATCTGAATCCTACTGAGGTCGTAGGTCTCTCTACTTATACATCTGAAGTCTCCATCGAATTCCATAAAATTAGAGAGGCTCGGCTCCCAAACTCAAGATAAATTGGTGCTTTTTCTTTCACTTGCTTGGCTGCCTTTTAGTCGTCATGATTTGGTTGTTTGCACTCCGAGCTGATGGAGGAATATTCAAATGGAGGGGTAGTAAATGAGGAGCATTTACCTCCTATAATCCCTCTCCCTTGTCCCATTTGAGTTTTGACCTTAGTCTTTGCCAAAATTCCTTGCTTTTATCCTTTAATCATGCATTAAATGCACATTAGACCACAAAGCAAAATATACAACTCTAACTCATCTTATAAACAAAATATAATCAAAAGTATGTAATAAGTTATGAGAATAGTTGGTTTGACTAAGCTAGGAGGTGAATTAAGGCCCATATAATTACCCAATGATGAGGCTCATCATCACCCCCCTACTGAAAGTGTTGCTTATCCTTTGAACAACTTAGTCAATATCCATATCCTTCATGGCTCTGGTAGCCTCTCTAACATCCCATGCCTTTGTTGTGGTCTCCTATTCTTGTTCATAGAATCCTACTTTCTTTTCTACTTCTGCCCATTGTCTCTTTTCGTCTTCTTCTTTTCTCCCTTCTAGCATCCCTAAGAGTAGTGGTGGACTGAGTTTTAGGCCTATCCAATTGACATTCAACCTTTGCATAGATTTCTTATACATAGGTGTCTTGTTGAGTGCCTCTCTCAACCTTTGAGGGGAGTGATATTCTCTTATCTTTAAGCTGCATGGCAGTGTGTTCCTTCTCCTTAGGCAAGCTTGTATACTATCATATCCTAGCAGCCTAAACATGTGCTCAAAATGTGAAATTTCTTGCTCTTGGGTGGCAAGATATCGAGGTGCTAGCTGAGGATCATTTACAATCAAATTATGGGTATTAATGAGGGCCATGGGATTTGATTGTTCAAATCTAATCAAAAGAGGTTCAGTTTTCTCTCTGGCCATTATCCTTTTCATCTCTGCAGCTCTTGACTCCTCATGGTTCATCCATGATGCCAAAGCCATTAATTGTAGATCTTCTAGCTTGGCATTAGGGTCCCAAACATTCATGTCTATGAATGCCATGTTGTGAAAATAAAACTCAGCCATTTTGGCCATATCCTCTAGTGTTCTTTGATCACAAAGATCAATAAATTGCCTGTAGTCCTGAAATGGCATGGTTCCCCTCTATGATAGTGTCTTAATATGAAACTGCAGCCATTTTTCTTTGAGGTAGAGAGAATAGGATTTAGCTAGCATCCTACACTGTATTTCCTCCAAGGAGAGGCTAGCCATACATTCTAGTTGGTTCTCTCTTTCTTGTAGTTGTCTCCTCAGCCATGCATTTTCTGTCTCAAGTTGATTTTTCATTATAACTTCTTTGTCCCTTAAGCCACTTAGTTCTCTGCCCATTTCTTTGAGTTCTTCCTCCATGTGCTCAATGTCTTCCACCCCCTTTGATTTAGTGATATGCATCCATCGGTGGGTTCTGGACCTCTCCTTCTCAAGATCAAAGAATAGTGGGATGGCAAATTTTTGAGGTATTACCCTGCCTCCTTCAATAAACCGGTAATAGGAATCCAGGTTAGGTTGGGGGTTGGGTTCCTTTGTCTCTGGGTCCTCCTCTTTAGATTCTTGTTGGTCCCCTAGCTTTCTTTCCAATTTTTGTGCCTCCTGTAGATTCAACAATGTATCCTGTAGGGCTGCTTTTGCTTCCTGTAGATTTTGTAGTAGATCCTGTAGGATTGCCTTACCCTTTGAGGAAGTTTATCTAGTAGTAGGCCTCCTTACATAGGTGATTGGGGACTTAGGGGAAGGCATTTTGTCTTTTTGTGTAGGAGAATCTTCAATCTCAATAGGAATTTTTGTTGATGTTTGTGGCTTCCCTTGTCTTATTGTTGTGCTCTTTCTTGTTCTAAAATATAGTGGGGTATACCTCTACCTTTTTCCTTTTCGCTTGATTGGGGTATTGAGAGCAGTGAGGGAAGTTGCTTCCTCTCTCTTAGTGGCCTCTAGAGACAGCCTAGGTGACTCCTCCTTGTATTCTTTCCGATCTATTTTATTGCCTTCTTCCTCTCTGTTTTTCTTGTCTGCTTCCTCTTGTAGATCTTCATCACCTCTATCAGTTTCCTCCTTATTTTCCTCCTATGTTTCTTCATCATCCTCCTTCTCTTCTTCCTCTTCTTCTTTAGCTTCATCATGTTCCTCTCTGTCAGCTCCTTCTTCCTCCATCACATCCTTATCTTTCTCTGTATCTTCCTCTTCCTGTTTTACCTCCTCTTCGCTGATAATAGGACTAACATCATAAGTGAGGACTTTGATGTCATCCTTTGCTGGCAAGTCTCTGAAAACTGACCATGATATAGGGTTTATGAGGTTTTGGAGGGCATCTTCAATGAGGATCCTAATCAACCCATGGTGAGTCAATTGTTGGGAGTTCCCCCCATTCACTTTGATGCTTGAGTATATCAGTGATTGCAGCAAGAAATATGGTATGTTGAGTCTTTGGTGAGGTGGTGTTTCTACTCCAAATATTAATTCCTCAAGGATCCTGAAATGATAGCCATAGACAACACTATATCAACCCTCACATGAAATATATTTGATGAGTTGGTAGCCTACCTCACTCCATGGGTATGGAAGACATTCCCTCACTCCATTTTTTTCCTCAGTGGGTTCTTCACCTTCCAAAAATAATTTTCTTTTTGCCACTTGATTGTCTCCTTTGTCTTCTTTTCTCCATGGGATTCCTAAGGGAAGTGTGGTGACCTTGCTGATGAGCTCTGGGGTGAGATCTATAGTGAGGCCCCTTACTACAATAGTGGCATGGATTCTATTGTGTGGAGTGAGGGAGAGAGCAAATTCCTGAGCGACCTCATCATCATACCCTCTGAATTTTTCGAAAAATCCCATCCAGTTGTGTCTTGTAAATATTTCAAGCACCTGGGGGTGTTTTTGGATTCTCACAGTGTTTTTGGGCTCTCTCCTATTAAATTCTCCTGCCATCTTGCTGGTGAAGCTTGAGGAGAAAATGAGAGGGTTGACATAAATTTTCAGATGCAGGAGAAAAACAAATTTGACTGTGAATTTAATTCACTTCACACAGTTGCTAAATTCACTCAATTTTAGAGTATCCATGGTTCATTTACTTTCAAAGGAGGATGAAATTTTAGAGCCTACCTCTTTATACTGGTTGCATTGGCCAATTCCCATGATATCCCTTTTGAACTATTCTCTTCCAATCCTATAGACAGTCTCTGTGTATCCTGTAGGAATTCCTGTGGATGCTCCTGTAGGAATTCCTATGCAGAAAAATGGATCTTTGCTTCTGGTGGGTGGTCTAGGTTATGAGAGTGACTTGAGTGAGGGAGTTTCGAGGAGGTGAAATGCATGAATGCATGGGAACGATGTTTTATTTCCTCTTATGGTGATTCAGGGTGAGGTGGTTTGCTAGTAGCAAAAGTACATTGCCATTTTTGGATCGTTGGTCCCCAATAACACCTCATCATTTCCCACTCTTCGTAATTAGCTCCCACCTCGTAGATCCATAGCTAACCACTTTTTGTCCTACTCCTTCTCTGTCTTTGAGTTGACTGTAGCCACATATGTGAGGACACCCGATTGTGCATGTGCTGACTGAACAAAGGTGGCCAAGTTAACTGGCTACCTTTTCACTTATAAACCAACTAGCTCATAACCCTTACAATTTTTTACTACATGATGCATATGAGTGAGTGAGCGGGATACTTACCTGTGGTTCAATGCTATGTTGTAGTTGTCGAAGACCAGAGGTGCTGCATTGTATATTTGTTGCATGCCATTCTTCTTCCTCCTCTTACTGTCTGCTAATGGTTTCTTTACTTTTGCAAGTATCTGTGGTTGAAGATCTGATGCTACTAGTGTGGAGCTCCTAGATCATCCTAGTGAAGACCTGTTGCCGGTGTGATTGGCATTCTGTGGTATAGTCTGCTACAAGATTTCCTATAGGATGTCTTGTAGCTACTTCTCCTTCAGAATTGTTTAATAATTTTGCTTATTGGGGCTGTGAGGATGGTGACATGGATGGAAAGGAGTAGAAGTGTGGAGAGCAAAGGATACTTAGGTAATGCTCTTACTCCTCTTTGTTTCTCTTTTTTTCTAAGACTGGCAGAAACTGTTGAAACTGTTTTTTTTGTTTTAAATGTTGAGTCTAGGGATGATGATGGTGGATGAGGTGAGGTGTTAGATCATGCATAGGGTGAATTTTAGGGACCTAACAAATCCATCATGTGCCTTCATATTACTTCCTATAAGATTTTCGGGTCACTGTAATTCCTACAGGATCATCCTATAGGTTTTCAGGGGATCCTATAGGAATACAGGGGATCCTATAGAAAACACAATCTTTACATAAATCGAAGCAATGGAGTGGAAAAATAACAAAAATGATGGAGGGATGCATGGTAAGGAGTGGAGAAGATGAATATGTGAGAGGTTTTCACCCTATCTGTTTTCCCTGGGTGCCTCAAGGAAGGTTTTCATCCAGGGATCTTTTTATTCTCTTTTCTTTTTGTTCTTTCTTCTCTTCTTTTTTTTCTCATCACTGGGCCGCCTCAAGAGGCTTTCAACCAAAATATGGGACTCAGGTGCCTCATGGAGGTTTTCACCTGAGTCCTTATTCTTTTTTCTTCTTTTTCTTAGTGATTTGACGAGGGAGGAGTTGGAACTTGCTCCACCATCATCACTGTTTGATTGATATTATCAATGAACTCTTGTTTTGATAAAGGTCTCTTGTACATTTTCAATCGGTTCCCATTAACAAGAAAAGAAATGGCTTCTTCATCTATAGTTCTGATTTGCACTGAACCATTATCATGGCATCTTTCCACAACATAAGGTTTGAGCCATCTTGTCCTTAACTTGTCCTTGAAGTATTTATACCTAGAATCATATAACAATGCCTAATCGCCTTCCTGAAATTGTTTCTCCTTAAATTTTTATCATGCCAGATCTTCCTTTGAAGTTGAACTACCTTTGTATGTAGGAGGGTCTGCATTCTGAATTCATCCAAGCCATTCAATTGGAACAATCTCTCTTTTTGTGCATTGCTGAGATCCAAATCTAGTTGGGCTACCATCCTTAATGTGTTATATTCAAACTCAATCGATAGCAAGGCCTTTTTCCCATATAACAACTCATAGGGTGTGAATCTAGTGGTGGTCTTCCATGTGATATTATAGGCCCAAGTGGCCTCAACTAGTCTTTCTTCCCAAACATTCCTGCTGCTACTCACCACCTTGGTTATGCCCTTTAGTGCTCTGTTGGTCACCTCCACTTTCCCATTAGCTTGTGGATGGTATGGAGTGGAGGTCCTATGCTTGATCTTGTGATGGATGAGCAAATCTTCAATCATGTTGGAGGTAAACTAACTACCTTGGTCTATGACCAGTTCTCTAGTGTACCCAAATTTGTAGAATACATTCTCCCTTATGAACTTACCCACCTCCCTTTTGTTGTTGCCTTAATTTCCTTGGTTTCAGCCCACTTAGTCAAATAATCAGTACACACAATAATGTACTATTTTTTCTTTGAAGGAGGGTCAGTAGACCCAATGAAGTCCATGCCCCACTTTTCAAATGGCTCAAAAGTCACTTGAGGCTACAGAGGCATTTCATCTCTTGGAGTAGGCTTTCCCATCCTTTGGCACTGATCACATTGACTAGTGTATTTTTTCACATCCTAATGAAGAGTGGGACAATAATAGCCTACTTGTAACACTTTAAATGTTGTCCTCGTTGTTGCAAAGTGACCTCCACAAGGCCCATCATGACAGGTCAGAAGGATGTCAAAGACTTCCTCTTCCCTGACACACCTTCTCAAGATTTGATCTGGGCCAAGTTTGAAAAGATTACCCCCAATCCAAGTGAAGGGGGGCACTTTTCCTGACTATCTTGCTCTTTTCTTTGGAGGAAACGTTTGGTGGGAACTGTGCTGATACCAAATAGTTTGCTATATCAGCAAACCATGGAGATAGAACTGAAATAACAAACAAGTGCTCATCTGGTAACTGGTCATCCACCATTCCTTATTCACCTGCATGCACATTTACCCTAGATAGAAAGTTTGCAACAACATTTTCCTTACCATTCTTGTCAATAATGGTTAGATCAAACTACAGCAATAAAAGTAACCATCTTATAATTTGAGCATTCACGTTTGGTTTGTTCATTAAATATTTGATTACAGCATGGTCAATATGCACAAATTTTTGATGGCTTGTAATGTAATGCCTAAATTTGTTTAATGAATGCACAATAGCCAGGAGTTCCTTTTCGGTCACAGTATAATTTAGCAGCCTTTGACAAGTTCTTATTGATAAAATAAATATCATAAGGTAGTTTTTCCTCTACCCAACCTAGGGTTGCTCATATGGCTTTGTGTGAGGCATCAACATGAATATGAAAGGGGAGGGCCCAGTTTGGGCCTCGGAGAATTGGTGCAGCGGTTAAATTATCCTTTAGAATGTCTAAGGCCTCTTGACAGATTTTTGACAATATAAACTCAAAATCTTTGGCCAACAAACCAAATAAAGGAGAGGCCAACTTGCTGAAGTCCTTTATGAACCTTCGGTAGTATCCAGCTAACCCTAAGAAAATTCTAACATCTCTCTACTTTTGAGGAGGTGGGACCCTTTGGATGATGCCTATTTTGTTTGGATCCACCTGGAGTCCTTGTTGAGATATTGAATGACCTGGCACAATCCCTGTAGTCATTAAGAATTCACATATTTCAGGACTGAGAGATAGGTTCATTTTAATGCATTTGTGTAGTAATTTGCCTAGGTTAGACAGGGCTTCTTGAAAATCACATCCATAGGGTCTAAAATCATCCATATAAATTTCCACCGCATCATGGACTAATTCGGTGAAAATACTCAAGACTGCTCTCTGGAAAGTGGCAAGAGCATTGCATAGGTCAAATGGAAGGAACCTATAGGTCAAATTACACCAAGGATAGGTGAATGTGGTCTTATCCTGGTCTTCTGGGTAGATCTGGATTTGGTTGTACCCACTGAATCCATCTAGGAAAGAGAAAAACCTTTTCCCTGCCAGGCCATCTAGCACTTGGTCAATAAAGGGTAGAGGAAAATGATCCTTCTTTGTGGCTTTGTTCAACTCCCTGTAATTGACAAAAATCCTCCACTTACCATTTTTCTCTGGAACTAAAACCAAAGGGGAGACCCACTCACTGTTGGAGATAGGGTAAATGAATCTTGCATCTAGCAGTTTTTGTAGTTGTTCTTTGACTATATCTTTAAGAGTTGGATTCATCCTCCTTTGTGGTTGTCGGACCAGCTTGCAACCTTCTTTAATGTATATGTGGTGAGTACATACTGAGGGGTGTACTCCATTCATTTCCATGTAACTCCAAGTGAAGGCTTTTAGATTTTCCTTTAACATGTTGCATAGCTTCTCCTCTTCGACAACAGAAAGAGATGGATTGATTTTCAAGGTTTTCTCTCGGCTGAATTCTATGGTTTTGACATGGATTCGGTTGGAATCAGGCAAGCATAAGTCAATTGGATGATTGTTCTGGGTTTCCTTTACTGCTTCTTCTAAATGTAACGAACTAGGAGTTGGACTTTGGAGAAATATTCAATCAAGTCATCCTCATCTTTCTGTCCTCCTCCCATGGTTGCTTCCAAAGCATAAAGTTGGGTGGAATAAACATCATATTCTTCCTCCTCCTCCAACCATAAAGGTAAATCATGCTCTTGAGAAGGTTGAGCAGGAGGGTATAGGACTAACTGCTTAGAGATATGCCCATTATTGATGGTCATATTCCCAACTCTGTAGCTAATGTAAGCATCGACTGTGGCCAACCATGTCCTCCCAAGGATGAGAGGATAACCAGTAAACTTAGCCTTAGACTGGAGAACTAAGAAATCTGCAGGGTACTCCCAGGAGTAAATGGAGACCATCACAACCTCCACAATTCCCTAAGGGGTTACTGTGGAATGGTCTGCAAGTTGTAGAACTATTGTGGTCTTCCTCAATGATCCTTGGAGGTTGAGCTTGAGCATGGTGTCATTAGTCATCACATTAATGGAATCCCCAAGATCAATCAGAGTGTGTGGGACAATGGTGCCATTGATGTGCACATCTACTATATGGCTTCTAGGGTCCAAATATTTTGGACATATTACCTACCCCAACATTAAGTTGGACAACTGCCTAATGACATTAATGGTAGGGTCATCCCTTTTTCTCCTCCCTGGATGTTTAAATCATTTATCCTTAATCAAATTATTGTAAATGGGAACATCTTTTATTGCCTAGAGAAGGGGGATCTTTATACATAGATTTTTCAATTCTCCTAAAAGTTTAGTATCTTCTCGGGTAAGCTAGAGTGGTTGGGCTAATGTCTCAGGAAAGGGTGGATTTACTTTAAGGTTGCTTTCCTCTCTTTCTTCCTCAACCTCACTAGGTGGAGGGGGAGGTAGGTTATCTAGGAGAACTCTCCCAGATCTCAAGTTAATCTCCTGGATTTCCACATCATAAGTTGGATATGATGTCTCTCCATTGTATGCTTGTTGAGCCTACCTATTGTTCGGGTTCGAATTTGGCTAGGCAGACATCAAGGGTTGCTTGGGTGGAATAGAGTGTAGGAGTTGTGGTTGGGTAGGTTGTGGAGGTAATATAGCTGGAGAATTTTTGTATTGGGGCCTCCGCCCCTAGAGTGGTGTATTCCACTGAGGTTGTGGTAGAGCGTAAGGTTGAAATGATTGGCTGGCTGGCTAGGAAGGATACTGAGATGCATAAGACCAAGGAGGGGTTGTAGACCAAGAAGGATGACTAAGGGGTCCCCACGAAGTTATAGCTGTGGTTTGGTTGGGGTTGTAATATGCATGGGATGACCCTTGCATGCCTTGTTGTTATGATCTAGGCCTAGGAGTTCTCCTTTGGTTAATGTAGCAAAGCTGCTCAATGACCCCTTTATCTCCTTGATATAGCTTTGAGTCCAGGTAAAGAAGGGCACTTGTCTGTGGAGTGGTTTTCTTCAGAGACCAAGCAAATTTCAATACAGTTCAATGGGCATTCGTTCCTAGGATGCCTTCTGGTGCATCTAGGAAAAAATATGGCGAAGGCTCTCTCTACTTCCTCCTGCTTCCTTTTAATGTTCATGGTGTCCATTTGCAAGGAAAGGGTTTGTAGCATCTCCCTTTTGAAATCTTCCAGCATGTTTCCAATTTCACCCTTGATGGATGAGTTGGAAGATGATGTACCTGGCCATAAGTTGACTACCCCCACCCTTTTTCTTGGCTGCCCTAGAATGTTTTCTAAAGACAATCTTGATATCCTCAGAAGGTAATTTCTCCTCTTGTTAACAAATGTAAGGTATCCAGAAGATCTTCTCTTAATCCCCTAAGCAAGACCAGCTTTAGTGACTCAGGGTCAAGTGTGCACCTGGCCCTTTGTAACTGAGTTGGAATCTTTCTTCTTAGTCTTCTAAGGATTCATCATGGCCTATGGTCATCCTGAAAATTTCTTCTTTAGTATCCTTTGACCGACAGTAGTCCTGATATTTGTTGTTAAAGGCTTGCTGCATCTGAGCCCAAGTTGTGATGCTATATCTAGGTGAGCCCATGAACTAGTGCAATGTTGCATCCTTGAGGGTAGATGGAAATAGTTTTAGTTTTAACTTTTTCTCATCATCTGTATAATCATAGGTTCAACATATAACAACAAAATCAAATAGGAAAGTGTTGGGGTCATGGTCAGGCCATGGAAATGAGGTAGGGAATAGGGGCTTATATTTTTCATCTTAGTCTCCCCATTGGTTTCCCTGATGGGGAAGGCACCCTCAACTCTCTCTCTATTCCCTCTGTCATTTCGGTTTTCAGCCATTGGTTCAGTAGGAATGGGTTCCTCTTCTTATACTTCCCCTGTAGGTTCTTAAAATATGTCAGGTTGCTCACCTAAAGGTTCCTCCAGTTCACATCCATCGAAGAAGAGAGGAGGTTGGTTGTTGGATGTAGTGGGGGTATTTAGAAAAAATTTCCCTAAGTTGTCCCTATTCCTACGAGGAATGAAAGGAAACATTTTTGGGTTGGTTTTTTATTCTTTCAAAAAAGAAAAAACGTCGGAATTACTTGCAGAAATGAAATTGTTGATTGAATGAAAATCATTGACAGAATGAAAAAGCTACTTGCTGAATTGAAATCCTACTTGCAGAATGGAAAGGAAGCAGATAATGAAAAATGAAAGAAAGGAAGCAACTAGATTCGTTTTGTAGAAAATAAACTAACGATAGAATATTGAATATAATAAATAGAAGAAAAGAAGGTAGTAATCAAATTCTACTCAGACACCTCCCCGACAATGGTGCAAAAAAGTGATGAGCACCAATATTGTAGCAAGGATGCTACAACTCCCGGGCTACCAGCTTTACTTATCAACCGAGGGTTCGTACAAACTTGGAGGTGAGAGTTCTGTATGCACAAGTAAAAGTGATGGTTCTGTCTGTTGTCACTATTCAGCTGGCAAGAGACCACTGGGGTTCCAAGCCAGACTTCTATAAAGTCATAAGAAGCTCGATTCTTTGATGGAAGAAGGGAAAATCTACTCTAAGAGAGCTATTCTACTACAGTGATGAAAAAAACATGTAATGCTCAATCACACCATACCCTAATTAATCATTTAAGAAGCTACGCTAAGTAGAATGGCTAAATCAACAATAAACAAATTCTACTATCTAAGTTGCAGAAGTAAAAAGCATCAAACCATACTATTGTGCAAGTAAAAAACTAAACTAATTCTGTTTTCACCTTTTTGGTTTTTTAGGCAAAATCAAGTATGCAACCTAATTGCTCTTGTGGATGTGATAAGTGGATGGAAGGTGTTTGAGGATGGCTAGAAGGTTTATGAAGTGGTTGGATGGTGTGAAAGGGTTCTAGGAGACTTTTTGTGACTTCCTAGAGGTTTCCCATCAATTCGGTCTCAAAACAAGCCATTTCAAGAAAACCTACAGGATCTACTAGAAACTACAGGATGATCCTGTAGGAATTACAGGAAACCTACACGATACAACCAAAAGCTAATTGTGAGGTGTTAGAGGTGTTGGGAGGCTTGGGAAAGGTGGGTGATGAGTGGAATGGGGTGTCAGAAGGTCTAGGAGTACTCAGGAGTCAATGTCCAAGATAAGAGATGGCTAGATTCACTCAATGTATCTAGGGGAATTTCAATGAAAAATGATGAAAAACTAGTGAGGGTGATGGTGAAACAAGAGATGGCTAAGGTGGATGAAGTAGAAGGTGGCTGCTAGTGATGAAGTCCGGGCCTCCTCTTGAAGTATCTTCTCTGCATAAAACATGTGTGTATTCAAAGAACTATGTAACAAGATACATTTTCATAAACTAGAAAAGCATGAATCAATTGCCTCTATTATGCATGACGAAAGTTACTGAAGGGAATGAAAGCATGAGTGAGATCTTATTGCAGAAATGGAGTTGGAAAAAGATGACAATGAAGTCTACCTTGCAACATGAACCAAATACTAAATCAATGACAACAAACTTCAAAGCTCATCCAAGAACTAGAAATCCATGTTTTTGGGGTTGTTGAAGGGTCCCTTCCTCAAGTCATGGTCCCAAAGGGAGGAAGTGAAGTTGAGACACCTACTGCCAACCTTGTGGTGATCCTTTTTCTCCTTCTAAATGCTACTTGAAAGAAGGCACAAATGGAAGCAAACTATCACACAACCAATCTAATCTATACTGCTATAATGGAAATGCATCTACTAAGCAAATGAACAATTAAGCTATGAATCTATACTACCATACATGTACAAAAAAGAGGAGCCTTGGATTCTAGAGTTGGGCCCTAACCCAAGAGCTTCAACCCTCTAAGTTAACTCAGTGCTAGCTCCAAACAAAACTCATTCTTATTTACTAAAACAATGGATTATATCAAAAACTATCACGTCTTGCCGCTTGAAAATAGAGTAGAGTTTTACAATAAAAAATATGAATCCTACTAAGGTCCTAGGCCTCTCTACTTATACATATTAAGTCTCCAACGACTTCCTTAAAATTAGGGAGGCTCGACTCAAAAACTCGACATAAACTGGTGCTTTGTGTTTCACTTACTCAACTACCTTCTAGTCCTCATGATTTGGTTGTTTGCACTCCGAGCTGATGCAAGAATATTCGAATCGAGGCATGGTAAATGAGGATTTACCTCCTATAATCCCTCTTTCTTGTCCCATTTGAGTTTTGACCTTGGTCTTTGCCAAAATTCCTTGCTTTTATCCTTTAATCCTACATTAAATTCACATTAGACCACAAAGCAAAACATTTAACTCTAACTCATCTCATAAACAAAATATAATCAAAAGTATGCAATACGTTATGAGAATAGTTGGTTTGAATAAGCGAGGACGTGAATTAAGGCCCATATAATTATCCAATCATGAGGCTCATCAAAAAGTGCCACAAGGTGTGGTAAAAGTTGTCTTCTCTTGATCATGTGTGTGTACTAAGACTTCGTTATAACTAGAAAAGTCGTCCAACAAGGAAATCTTGTTGGATCCAACCACCTTTTGTAGGATTTGGTCCATGTTGGGCAGGGGGTAATTGTCTTTTAGAGAGGCTTTATTTAAATTACGGAAATCAATTGAGAGCTTGATTTCACCAATCCTTTTCCGAGTGGGAATCAAATTGGATACCCATTTGGAATATCTCAGAGGTACTATGATTTTTGCATCATTTTTTTACCTCTTTTTAAACTAGAGGCATAAGCATTGGATTAATCCTCCTTAATTTTTGTTTAAAGGGTTTATGATCTTCTTGCAATGGAATTTTGTGTTGTATGATACTGGTTTCATAGGATTTTAGGTCCTCATAACTCCAAGCGAAAACATCAATGAATAATTTGAACAATTTAATGTACTTCATATTTTTAGCTGGGGTTAAGGATTTGGATAGCTTGATCACTTTAGGTTGAAGTTCAGTCCCAATATTATGTTCCTTAGCACCAACTCCTTTGGGTTCAATTTTGGGCTTCTTACCTACATCATTGAAATTAAATAAATCTTCTAATGGAACAATCCCTCTAGGTAGGATATTGTCTTTGAGTTGTAAAATATTTGTTCCTTTCTTTTCTTCATCTATTTCATGCAATTCTAATTTATTCACACTAGTATGTAAAACATCTTCTACATCAAATTATACATCTATATTAGCATCTTCAAAATCATCTTTAGACTACGAAAAGTTTTCAATCTGAGAATCATCTCCATAAACATGCCAATATCTAATGTTATCAAGTACAATACGTCTATTTTTCACTTTGACAGTATATGGATGAGTAGGACGAAATGGTAATTTACAAGTACTTGCCGAAGTAGCAAGACCATCAAGCAGAATATTTTTATCTCTGGAAACCACAGACAAACTATAATCAATAAAATAATCTAGAAAGTATAAAACAACATTTCTATAGGCTCTCATCCTAGGATCTGTTCGATCTGATCCCCTCTCTTGTTCGTTGGATGATTTACCTTCCTCTCCTTCCTTCCCCTTATCCCGCCCTTAGCTCCGTGCATTTTGAAAAGTATTCTCCTTTGTTTTATTTTATTACCAACTCAGAATCTCCATGAATGGAAATTCGTTTAGCACTAAGTTTCTTCAAAAGTTGTAAACCTAAGATTAAGGATTCGTACTGTGCAACATTATTAGAACACTGGAAATTCATTTTGTAGGAGCGACCTTCCCAGTAATGAGTTTATGAATTAGAAACCCATACACCAACACCAGATCCTTCTTTACTCAATGATCCATCAAAACTCAAATTCCATAAGACTTCATCTAAATTATCCTGGTCACTGATTAATGTTTGATTGTCGGCATTGAGACAAGAAGTAGTATTATGATTAGGAACTTGTTCTTGTGTACTTACATCATTGTATAGAATAAATGAGTCTGGATCCAAATGAATAGAATATACAAGATAATTGTTAGGCCTATCCTGAGTAGTGACCATGAATTTCATAAGTTTCTCTCTATAGAGTATTATGTTCTGACGAAAGAAAAGGATTGTTGTGTAGGACATATCCATCTATAAGGTTCCTTGGAGTTTAGCTCCCCATGAACGAGAAATAAACATGCCATATTTGGGAGGGATATCGGCAACAACTATGTCCATAAGTACACTTTTGGCTAGTATTTGGACTAAATTTACACATAAATCTTTTATAAGTTCATGGATCTTAACTTGAATAGAATCAAAAGAATACATATCTTTATACCTTCTGGTAATATTTCATCCCAATTTTTCCATAATTACTTTCCGCATAAGATTGTGGGAGGTCCCTGAGTCAAGCATAGTGTTGGGTAAGATTTTATCATGAATAGTTAGGCTAACATAAAAGGGAGGTGCATCTCCCTCTTTAAGTTTTCCATCAACTTCTTAGCCAAATAGTATTTTAGGTTGATCATTTGATACATTAATTGCATCAACGTTTTCTCCTATGATCAATGCTTTCATTACCTAGGATCTATAGGCAGTTTTATTCATCAATTCCATCAAAGGAATGTGGATTTTGAGTTTTTCCAATTCATTTTCTATATTAAATGATGTCTCTATTTTGTTTGAATTGGTAGCTTCTTATTTATCTGCCACATATTTTTGGTTTATATCTCTTGGTTGGCTGGTAGAGGGCTCATTAGTTTTAATTGATTTGGATGCAGTATCATGCTTTTTTTGGATTAGAACATTAGGATTTTTTCTAGTAAGAATATCAACATTCTTTTTGGCAGGTGTTTCAGCTGGTTTCTTTGGTGGAGTATCAGGTGTTTTCCTATTCCTAACTTTTTATTGCTTATGGACTTCCATAATGGCATTCTAAAAACTCTTCTTGTAATCCTTTGATTCTTCAGGTTCTATTTCATTCTAGGATAACAAGAAAAGGTTTTTTCTTCCTTAGTATGGAAAATATAGTCATTATCATTCACTCCCATGAGAATTTTTTGAGTGTCCTCTGTATCATCAAGTACTTTAGCCTCCTCATATGTATAATTTCTTGGAAAGGAGGTACCACCTGTTGGTTTGGACCGTTTTGGTCCCTTTGTTTTATCTGGGGTTGATTTCTTCTATAGTTTGGATTCCTTATTTTCCTCGTTTGATTTTCTCTCTAAGGAGCTCTATCAGTTATATTGATTCTATCCATCATTTTCCCTATTGTTCTTAGTAGACTATCTAATTTATAATTAGAAAAAACAAAAGATTAAGGTTCCTCATTTATTGTTACTCTTTTTTTAGCCTTTAACTTAGCTTTCTTGGCTAATAAATTAGCCTCTACTTTATGTGTGCTTGCTTGCATTTCCTCTAAGGTTGCAGGGTCTCTTTCTTTGAGTTTATAGGCCATATCAACATCGAATCCTTCTGGGAAATGTATCAGGGCCAAGCCCAAGGGTGGTTTAATGGAAATGGGAATTGCATTGTAAACCCTATTAAATCTATCACAATACTCTTCTATAGTTTCATTGGGTCCTCTCTTAAGGTTTTTATAACCGTTAAGGATTTGTAGAGGAATCATTTTAATTTCCCACCTAGTTAGGAAAGATTGGTAGAAAACAACAAGGTCAGTTATACTACCTGCTACTAAGTTTTTGAACCACTTTCTAAATTCTCCACCTAAGCTCTGAGTGAAAAGCCTTAGTTTTACATCATTCTCATCTACTTCATGAAGATTAAAAATCTATTCGTCATATCTATGTCCTGTTAAGCATTGATAGCAATAGTACCATCAAATTGGGCAATCCTAGTTTAATAGTATTGGGGCATATCATGCAATTGAGCAGGTAAAACCATGGGTGCACAGCGAGCAACCATGATATTTGGTCTTAAGGGAGGAGAAGATATAGGATTTATGGGAATTACTTGAGTTACTACTTGTGATACTACTGGATGAGTAGTAGAAATTACAGAAGAGGTAGGGCCAACTAATGTTGGATGAATTGATTGGGAAGATGAAGTGGATGTTGCAATGGTAAGCACAGAATGTCCAACAGATTGTTGTCTATAAGTGTTGGGAATGTGATCCCCTAAGGACAGTTTTGGGGCTAAAAGCACATGTTTTGGGTCAATTTTTGTAAAAAAGTCGTAAAGTCTCTGCATTTTGTGGTCGCAGAGCACGAAGGTTTCATGAGTCATAAAGGGTTGTCTACCCTTATTTTGTAAAGTAAAGTCAGTTGTAGATCTACCCATGGTCTATGGACCATGGAATTGTATAAAAATAACTAACTAACTAAGCTCTAAGTAGTCTTATTGGGTCATAAGAAGTAATAAGAAGTCTTGAGCGATAAGGAGAGAAGTTTGAGTTTCGGGTCTTAGTGTAGGTAAAGGCTCTGCAGCTAAGTGTGCAGAGGCCTAGAGTGGAAGTCTGCAACTGAGTGCATGGACCCCTGTAGCTGTGTGCATAGGGAAGATAGAGTCTGTAATCATCAGAAGATATCTATAAAGAGAAGTATTCTACAAATTTTGTGTCTTTGTTTCTAGTTAATGCATTGTTGAGCCCCAAACTTGCATCTTTCCTACACATTTTTCTAGCTTCTTTCCATTTACCTAAACCTCCTAAGCTGTCAATATCATTGATATTAGTTATAAAAGAGCATTTAAAGTGATTTCTTGACTATGTCTTTGTGTTGCTATTTGAACTAGATTTTTGCTTATGAGCTGCGGAATCTTGTCACTTTCTGCAGTTGGTTCAACTTTCCGCAGTTGTTTTTGTTAAAGTCTACATTGCAAGTGTCATCAGGCAGATCGAGCCACATGGGCAAGTTGGAAATGATGTGGACGTGGTTCGGGTCCCATTAGTCCAGCTGGATTCGTCAAAGGAGGTTGTAGTCAACCGGGGTCAAGCGATGGTCAAACAGGAGAAGTCCTACAGCAACAAGACTTCGTTTCAAGCACGTGAAGACTTCTGTGACCGTTTCCAGATTTTTGGAGGCACGCTGACACCTGTAGGCTGACCATGATGTGGATCCAACATCCGTTTTTAATAAGATTTCCTAATCTCGGCGACCATGCTGCTAAATCCGTGGACATTTTTCTTCACGTGTCCTCTGTTCACGTAGTTTTCTAGAAAGACAGTTATGAAACCTTTGTTATAAATACCGCGTTCTGATACACATAGTAGCTAGCTTTTGATATGTAATTTTTGATGTTAAGAACCACTGTGCCGTGACACTAGCTTATTTTTGTAACTCTGTTTTGAGATATATATATAAGAAGACTCTGTTATCCATGTTTGCGTGAACGTGATTTTGAATTGATCATCTGTTGGCCGAGGTTGCAGAGGGCCCCTACACACTGAGGTTTCATTTTTCTTGTTGTTGTATAGTCCTTATGCATCGTTTCTTTATTCTCACTGCATATGTTTATAATTGCTCATTTGTATATATATATATATGTATTATATTATATATTATATATATATATATATTATATATATATATATATATATAGATATATATATATATTATATATTATTAATATATATATATATATATAAATATATATATATACAACATTTTACTGTTGTTCATGATTATAAAGTCTCGTTTAACGCTGATCAGTGTGTGCAAGTTTCAAGATAGGGTAGGCGGCCCAAGCATTTGCATATAATTTTCATAATGACTAGTGATATGGAATTGATTCTCTGTTGATTTTATTTTTTCTAGTTTCTTTTAATTCTAGTTCTGTTTAGTTGAGTTCAGTTTTGATCATTTTCTTTAGTAAGTTAGTTAGAAATCAACTTGTTCATTTCATTGACAGTTACCTCCGAGAGCCATAGCGAGACTACTGGCGAGGGATTGAAATATGGATGTTGTGAATTGATTTTAGTTTCCTTTTCTGCAATTAGATCATTGGATTGCTCATTTCATTGACAATTACCTCCGAAAGCCATAGCGAGACTACTGGCGAGGGATTGAAATATGGATGTTGTGATTTAATGTTAGTTTACTTTTCTGCAATTAGATAATTGGATTGCTCATTTCATTGACGGTTACCTCCGAAAGCCATAGCGAGACTACTAGCGAGGGATTGAAATATGGATGATGTAATTTGATTTTAGTTTTACTTTCTTTGCAATCTTTGATTTCTTTGAGTGCAGTAGCTTAAATCAATTTTCTGTATTTAGGTAGCAGCAGAGATGATAGTTTCATAATCAGTAGTTCATCAATTACTTGTTTTAATTCGAAGCATCTTTTCGTTCTTGATTCAAGTATTATTTTTCACTAGTATGTTCTAAAATGTTAAGTCATGGGAATCCTTACAAAGGACATAATTGCCTTAAAACTTATAACTAGACTTGCCTTCTAGAAATTTAGGAATAGGAATTCCATAAACAAAGATAAAGACCCCCAAAACAACATAAAAATAAAAAACGACAAAAGTAAGAAATAGGTTATCTTGCACATATAGTGCGCCACACTTCGTCAGCTTACGAATCCCAGATTGACAATTAATGTAGCAATTTAGGACACACTAAATTGACAAAACATGCATCTTGTCATATTGTGTATGAATTTCATTTATAATGCTTATTTGATGCGCGAATGAATGTAATTACATTGGTTAATCAAACGCAAGTAAGAATATATGTTTAACGGTGCTGACTGTGATTGTTTAGTAAGATAATTAACCACTTAAGGATAACTTGGAAACTTGTTCTATACATTGCTTTAGCAGCCCGAAACTACCTGAACTACAGGTTAGGGTTGCGCGAAGGCCAATCGCACCCCTTTGCAGAGGCACTAAAGGGCGGAATAAAGGGCTAGACAGATTGAGCCCAAGAACTTAACGACCTATGCGAAAGCAAGAATAAGAGGAATAAACCAAAATCACAACCATCTCAGGGTGTAGAAACTTGGTTCTAGCATCCCCCCATACTGCTTCGAGTGAGACTTCGGCCTGCACTCCATGGGCTGATGTCGAAAGGGCCAGTAGTGTAGGGATTTGTTTGGCTAACTAACGCTGAACCTGGTTCAGGCCACACTAAGCCAACAAATGATTTTGTTTCCAGGACTGGAATCTTCATAAGAGATGTGTGATGTCATATCACTAGAATCCAACTAAGAAAGAGATCAGAGACTGGTTGGATAGGAAGATCCATGAATTTGCGGTGCAGGAGAACAAAAATCCATGACTGACAAAGGAACAATGGTTGAACAGGTACCTATATATAGAAATACATGAGACATTTTTTTTGTTCCTTTCTGGTTGAGCTATACAAGTGGATCGTGAAGCTAGAAAATAGCCAAGGAAGGTGGAGACTTAACGTTACTATTGTCTGGATCCCGGATTTAGTATAGAGATTGGAAGCCTCTGAGGATAAGATCACCAGTGCTGTCGATCATTGGCTCGATCGCAACATGGGAGAATTTGTGACTGAATTCGTGGTTGATACCTCAGTCAACTATAGGGAGGTGGAGCGACGCTTTTTCAAAGGTCCGAAAGGTAAGTACTTAAAATCTTTGAATACCTAGATTAAGATGTTATTGTGTGAAAAACGGGTTATGAAACTACCTTGATGTTCTGAGCTACGCGAAGTGGGAAGACTTATAGGAACAAAGGAAGAAAGGTTCCTCAATAAAGTCCATTAATTTCACCTCCATGAGGTGACGAAGAGGGAGTAGCACAGGCTTCTCTATGAAGTGTTATTCAGTTAATAAGACAAGGATTCCTATGACTACCACCTCCACCCACACCACCTCTAACTTCACCACCATCACCCGCAACTTCACCCGTACCACCTCCACCTCCATCGTAGTTTAGCATTGATCCAAATGGATCCTAGAATACTCTCTAAGTCTTCAAAACCTCTTAAAATAATGCCAAAGATCAAAACAATCGCATGAGAAGAGCCCTTAGAATGGTAGAAAAACATTATTGGGAGGCCAAAAACACGTGAAAACGATGAAGAACAGAGCATTGGAGGCATGAACAGTGGATGCACAGTAGCTGTCAGAGTTGGCCAATCAACGATCCAGATTTTATCGGTGAATCGCAATCGGCACAGGCAGACAGTGGATATCGGCGCAAACCATATAAAACTTGCGATGGCGACCGATGGAGTCAACTAGGGCCGTCGATGAAGTGCACAGATCAACGGCCCACGTTGCATCACGTGATCACTATTGGAGATTACAAGAGTGCTTACAACGACCTAGGCTTATCATGATTGCAATCAATCGCATCGCGATATCGCAATTAGGGCTACACAGAGGAGCGGGCTATATACACATACATATATGTGATTCGATGAACCGGAGCCAACGGTGATATAAATATTATTTCATAAGATTTGAGATCTAAAAAAAAGGAATTTTTAATGTATTTTGCGTATTTTGTTTATTAAATCCAGACCAGAAAGGGTTACTTAAAGCTATTGTATATTATTTCAAATCCACCATAAGCCATTTTTACGTTATTTTCACGATTTTTAACGTATTTTTAATATACAAAGGAGCAAGTCGAAGCGACTTGCAATAGCGATGAAGACGGACCTGATATAGGAATAGACCATATTTAAGGACTTTTGAACTCCAAAATGAACAGTGTGTTAGCGCTTGAAATTTCACCTAGGTTGAGATAGACAAATCTCAAGGCTACATCAAACCATTCAGCCTTGTAGCTAGCCCTACGAGGCAGGAGAAGGCTCTCTCCGGTCAAACTCGGTGGATTTTTCAATAGGATGAGTTGACCAATTAGAAACACTGATATTAGGCTAGTAAACTGATAAGGAGGGTTGATTTAAAGTTTTTGGGGTTTTTGGTGACAATTGGAGGGAGTGCAATTCAGGGTGCGGGGATTGAGCTCAGTTTTTGCAGGTGGGTCTTTGGGGCAAGGTAGGAGTTTGTGCTGATGCCTTTAGCTGAGATGGATGATCAAGGAGGAAAGAAGAGAAGCTAAAGAGGGCAAACAATGAATTTGAATCCTCTCTAGACAGTGGAAAACATAAATATTAAACAAAATTGAAAGCTGAGCATGGCATGCATGAATTCAAACTTTATCACTTCTTTTGTTTAATTAGCAGCAAGAAAATAAGAGATGGAACACATAAACACACTTACAATGACAAGTAGGAAACACACCATCAACACAATAATCCACAAGAATCCACAATGAAGTCTGCAAAACCCTGGCCTTCCTTTTCCTCAAATTGCAGAGATACAAGTAAAATATACAGAGCTTCTCCCTCAAGAGTCCAACCATGAAAATGAGTAATAGAAGGCATAATATAGAAGATCTAACTCCTTTCCCCACCTCTAGGGGTCGAGCTCAGCTTCCTAGGAGCTGTTGCAACTAATTCTAAATTAATCACTAGATAATAGGCAATTACAACAACTTGCCTCTAAAACTTTAGGAAACCTATCCATGCATTAAATATTTACCATTTACATCAAAGAAACTTCTAGAAGTGGTCAAGAAGAGTAAAAGTATCTAAGTGCCATGAAATTTACACAAAAATCCATCATTTACACATGCCTAAAAAGTCAACCAAAGTAAAAACAGTGTTTTGCTGGCCGAACTGGTCAAAACAGTGAAATTTCCTTGAGTGGTCGCGCCCCTCACTTTGACTGGTCCCGCGCATTAACAACTATGTTTGAGGGCCTTCCCGGTGTCCAAATTAGGGGCAAGATAGCACATTGGAAAGGTCTGTGAGTCTACTTTCCAACCCCATTGGAATTTCTGAATTTGGAGTTGATTGTCCCCTCAAAAGTCATTTCTCCCAAGGCAACTTTCTGCAACTCAAAAAAGGGGCAGAAAGTCAAAATTTGCATGTATTTGAGCTTTTTGGAGACCAAATCTTCATAAAATCTAAAACCCATCCATAGGCAAGTGTATTGTTGCATGAAAATTCCAAAAATGTAGAGTTTTCCCCATTCTGAGTTGTCCCCATGACTGGTCGCGCACGGGGTGAG
>APFE030100955.1:0-10207 GCA_000404065.3 Pinus taeda
ATTAGTCTGGGTTTATTAGATATGGGTTATAAATTATGTCTAGTAAATATGAAATACTTTTCAAGAGATGAAGCAACACCATGGAAAATTTGAAGTAATTATTTGGTCTACTAATGACAAATACACAACATTCAACTACTTGTATGGTATCAAATCATTGTGAGAAGAAAAAGAATCGCTCTCGGTATCAACTAAGTACTTTGTTGGATAATTTATGTAACTATTTCCATTAACAAAAGTAATATACATTAGTCTATATGACCTATCAATGCTAGAGTATCATATTGAATCTTTAAGAAAACATGTCAACAACATATGTACAATCCCTTACAAAATTGATATATATAAAACAAAAATACTAGTCTAATACTTAAGGTAAAGATCATAAGCTCCATACCATAATGATTAATAATGAAATCAAGATTTAAATAAGAAGAAACAAATCTTGAAAACTATAAACATGGCTAGGAGAATGAGACAAAATGGGGGCATAATGGGAAACCAAGGAAAGAAGGAAGAACATCATAGAAATTGAATGAAGATGAAATAATAGCTTCAATTTTTTCACTTGTAGTATCAATGATACTTTTCATGCAATAAATATATAAGAAATATAAGAAATTAACAATGAATATTAATAGTTAAAATTACTTTAATAATATATATATATATATATATATATATATATATATATATTCAAATGAGTTTAGGATGGCTACTAAAATTACCATAAAACAACAGTAAGAAGGTGGTATATTGTAAATAATTATAATAATATTTGTGTAAATAATATATGGAATATTGTTATGAATTGTAACGGTTTTCTTTGGTTAAATCAAATCCTTAGTTTCTTTATGTGTTATACTAAACCATTACAATAAGAAGGTGGTTCATAATTTGTGTGAATTCAAGTGGTTCCACAAAATTCCAATTCATAACCATTAATCACACCAAGTGACTTTTCTCCATTTTTTCTTGTTTTGAATCATATTTCCTAATGCGTGGTAATATGCAACAGGTAATATGAGAAGTGAGACAACTCGAATTACCTGTATTTGCATGAATTTGTTGAATTGCACAATCTTGTTGTTCTCTCAATGCCTGTGATTTTTTTCACATCCTTTCTTTAGCTATTTCACTCACTTCCTCTATACTTTTCATTCTCTCTCCTTTTCGATATCACAATTTTCAATTTCCCATGTTTGTTGTGAATTCTTATGTAATTTCCACATTCTGTTATTTTTCTATGAAATAATGTTTGCTATTATTTTTCTATGCATGCAGATTTCTAATTTGTAATATTTCTTTTTTTGGGGCTGACAACAGGAGTTTGATCAAGCTCCTAAGTTTGTGGCTCCCTCATAACTACCATTGATATTGTTGTTGGTCAATAGCTTAGGAGCTATGTTTGTAGGGGCTTGATCAAGCTATAGGCTCAAGAAAATTGTTGATTAACCACGTAAATATATCGATCAAGGGTTTATTGAAACCTTAGTCGATCTATCTAAATTATACATTTCTCGATCAAACTCTTAAGTGCTTAATCGATCTCTTGAGGTCCTTAAAAAATTAGATTTAGCACATTTTCTTCATATTTCTCTGTAATGCCATTTTATACCCAGGTGGACTTAAGGTAGAATTTGTTCTTAAATGGCAGAGTTGATCATGTTGGATTCGTGAAGGAATCCTCTATCAAATGGAATATGAGTTTGAGATTTTCAAATTGATATGACATTTCTAATCTAATTTATTTTAAACATAACACTTGGAATTGTTTTGAATAGTTTCAAAGGGGCTGGATAAAAAATCAATAACATAAAATTTTCAAAAACTTTCAACCTATTCATTTATGAGTCCTCTTCAAAAGGCTTCACTTTGTTTTTGAATTTGTATAGTAGAAAAAATATTACGTGAACAAAAGTGTCTGAATAATGCAATTGAAATACTAATTTGCAAACTTCAAAAAATAATAAAAATATAATTTTGTATGGAAAAATAAAGTTTTAATATGCATAGCCATGTTCTCTCTATGTAGATCACACACGCGCGCACACAAATATATTAAATTACAAATTTTAGACTAGGTTCCTGCTATGTAAACACATGCATACCTCTTAAGGTGTGTGAAAATTTGCAAGGAAAAGCATTTCATTTAATCGAAAATTGAAAATTATATGACACTAAATTTTTTACAAAAAATATCATTAGGACAACAACATAATTCTCCACAAATTGTCCTTTTACTTTGAATCAAAATTGACAATGCTTATGTGAATTTTGAGGGATTCAATTCCATAAAAGAGTAAAATTTTGAAATTTCATCGCCACATTTGGCCCTAAGTGTAACCCATATTCATGCATTCACCCCATAACATGATATTTAAGTCATATGTATTGGAATTTAACATGTAACAAAAAAAATTTAATGATATATGTTTCTATAATTTTATATATAATTAAATATGAAGTTTCCTAAATTTACTTGGCTATCTCAAGGTTCAATTAAAAAACACAAATAAAATTGAAATAAGTTTTATTTAATTTTAAAACATGCCTTGTAAACAACAAATAAGTTTTATTCAATTTTATTTCTTTTGAGCTCATCTACAAGAGCTTAGTCATAATACGATATAAGTACAATCTTACTATGATGCAAGACACTTTGATACTTAAAATGAACTAAAATATATCATGTATCAATTTAATATTGAGTATTGAAAGAATTACGATCATGATTCATATTAGCTTGTAGTAAGTATCTTTTAGTGCAAGCAGCATGTATGTTATTAAAACTCAATTTTAAATATAAATTATTTGAATTCTAAAGTAAAGCATATTATAATAAAAATTTTGTATATGAAAATTTTTTTGACCCACCCATATACCATTACATGGTCAACTTTTTTAAGTATTTCAATCAATTTCTTATCTCAAGATTCAATTGAAAAACACAAATAGGATTAAAAGAAGTTTTATTAAATTTTAGAAGATCTCATGTAAATAACAAATAAGCTTTATTCAATATTATTTATTTTGAGATTGTCTACAAGAGCTTAGTCATAACATGATATAAGTCAATCGTATTGGAATTTAATATAGGTCAAAGAACAATATATGATAACATTTATATAATTTTATAATGTTATCAAGTTTCCTAAAAATATCCTAGGAAAAAACCCATATTTTCATTTCATAAAGATAAGAAAATACATTTTTCATATACGCACATGTTGTGTGCATTCCTCAAGGATCCGCCCATATCCTTTTGTGGAAAAAAAATTCAATGAAAAAACATTATAAGTTTTCTTACATTTACCAAACAAAAAGAAAAAAATATAAATATAAATATAGTACAATTAGGAAGATCCAGTGATGTGCACATCACTAGTCTTCCCCTTCTTTCCCTTCTTATGCTAGACCTGCTGCCAAACCCCAGTCTTGGGAAGCACTGGAACCATGGCCAAAACTCCCACTGATGACCAAGTGGAGTCATCTTTGTTTGAATCTAAACTTTTTGCTATCTGGGCCCTCTTTGTGCCCCCTGGTTCTTCCTTTATTAGATTCTTCTATGACCGTACTTTTCTTAACAATATTGGTACTGTTACTACCCCACATTGATTATGGATAATATCTTTAGGTTCTTGAATGCCCCCTTCTTCTTTGTATAAACTTTCTATGATTTCTTCTTCCTCCACCACTGCGGAATGTGAGAAATTCCACCCCCACTTTGATTGTGGATAATATCTTTAGGTTCTTGAATGCCCCCTTCTTCTTTATATAAACTTTCTATGATTTCTTCTTCCTCCACCACTGCGGAATGTGAGAAATTCCACCCATGTGGGTTTTGAGTCACTTTCTTTTTTGATGAATTCTTTTATTTTTGGGCATGTGTTCTTCAACTACATCTGAAAGTTGTGTTCACATAGTCTAGAGGTTGTGACCACTAAAAACCTTTTTGTTTAGGAATAATGTGATCAGGTAATCCTTTACTTAGATCAATCTCCACACATATCCTAGCAAAGGTGAAGAGGCCTATCTCAGTTCTATCACAATCCTTCTTCTTGAAATTTCCCAGTATGTTACCAATATCCTCTAGCACCTTATGGTGGCAAAAAATAAGAGGGAGGTTCGGTAGGCTAACCCAAACTGACATTTTTTATACCACCATGTTTGTGGCATTGAATTCTGGGATCCATCGGGTGATAAAAAGCCCAATATTCCTCCAAAACCATGGCACTTCATCTATAACAAAATCACATTCCTTCTGTGTATCATAATCTACAATGAGAAATTCTTTGGAGCATAAATAAAGGTCGCAATTTTTTTCCCAAGAGGAAAATATCCATTGATGTAATGTGTTAGCACCAAAAAATTGATCACCCAGCCACTTATAACTAGGTGGATCGAAATACACCATGTAAGATTAATTTTACCAAAGTAAAATCACTTTCACTGCGGAAAATAATTTATTAAATTATTTTCAAATTTAAATAAAAAAAACCCATGAAAATAATTAGATAAATCATTATTTATTTAATTTTCTCTAGGAATAATTATTAAATCATTATTCAAATAATTATTCCTTGTCACGTTTTGACTAAATCCCTTAGGAATAATTAAATAAATCACTATTTATTTAATATTCCTTATTTCTATTATTGGAATAATTATTAAATCACTATTTAATAATTATTTCAATTTCACACCATTCTTAATTCTCGCAAAATAATTAATAAATCATTTTATTTGTTAATTATTTCTAAATAAAGATATTTGACCATTTTAAATATATTTTCCCTCTCTAATAAATATAATAAAGTATTCCAAGTGGTTAGATCTTGATTTGGTTAATATTATTTTATTATTCTCCATTTTCTAGACTAACTCAAACTTTGTTATAAATAGGAGGTTTTTCATTCATTCTTCACCATGATCATAATCATCGTCACCATTATTATCTTTTTTCTTTCGAGCTCCCATTCGAGTTATCCACATTTTGTTTGGGTTTTTCACATATTAAGAGAAAAGGTCATTTTTTGAAGCATCAAGGACATCAAAGGACCCATCCCATCAAAGGAGACCTACAAACCCTTTTGTAGATCTCTTTCACTAGATGTATTTAATAAATAATTTATTCAATTAAAGTCTTTCCATTTGGGTTATTGCATTTGATATTTTTACTACTCCTTTCTATTTTAAATCCTCTATACTTTTGTTGTAGGTTTTCCATTTTTATTGCAGATCTGAATTGCAAGAATTCATCAAATTGTTGTTAGGGTCACTTGTCACCTAGTGACTTAAGTGAAGTGTTTTTGGTACACCTTCCAAGAAATTTCACACTAACAAATGGAGACTCCAATGGGTTTTTCGTTACATTTGTCATCAACAAATGGTGACTCTGTAGATTTTTACTGTAGATTCAACAACTTATGTGATATGCTAAACATAGGACAAGAATCTACTCTACTCTTCAACGGAAACAAAAATTGATCGAAGAAAACAATAAGTAGAAAAGGATGAATATCAATAACACATAACACTATTTTTCTAGGGAAAGAAACTGCTCAAAACCCCCACTATCTATTTTGCTTTAACCAAAAGATCTGAGAAGAAAATACAATGCTTGTTCAACTTGAACAACTCTTGCACAAGTACAATCTATCTCTCTGCCTCACAAACTAGCTCAAGTCAACACTTAGCCAAATATGCTTCCTACCAAGCCCCTACTTCCTTATGCAATTCCTTATAGAATTAGCCCATATTTAATTGGGAAATCCTCACATCATAACTACACAACCCATCATATGCCCTCAACTAATTGCATACACCATTTGTACAACTCAGAAAATTATACAACTGATAGTACATTTTCCCTAAACTCTAATCGCAACTGGGTCTTTCTCTGAAATGACATGCATGAGATATTTATGAGTGAAACTTTAGTTAACTAGTGGAGCAATGAAGTTGCACTTGTGCCTGTCCCCACAACTAGGCCTCCTACTAGTTCCTTCAACAATTGGAACTAGTTTAACTGACTATAACTCAGTTAGACTAAGTTAATTAATTACAACTCAAAAGACCTCAACCTAGGCCCCTAAAATTTAGGGATCAATCTACATGACTCTAGATAGACTTCCAACTTGAATTTCCTAAGTCAACTAAGTCAAATAAACTTAGTTAACTATTACAAGTTGTTATGAGAATAGAATTTCGATTTAATTCAAGGACAAATTAAAATAGGATTTGTTGTTGCTATTTTTAACACTCTCTCTCAACAATAAAGGGATTATCTGCTACCCCGATCCTGCGTCTATGAAACTCAAATTTTCATCTTGACAAAGCATTTGTCTAAATATATATATATATCCCGGTCCTCTGTGGGAATGTACTCCAACAACATAATTCTCCTCTGCACACAATCTCGAAGATGATGATACCAGATAGCAGTATGCTTGGACCGATCATGAAAAACTAGATTCCCATATATTTTGATACAACTCTAATTGTCACAGTAAATTGTTGTTGGATCCATCTGTTGACCAAACAACCAACCATAATCTTCCTCATCCAGATAGCCTCATAAATTACTTGATTATTATCCATGTACTCTACTTCTAATGAACTAAGTGCAACTAATCTTTATTTCTTGTTGTACCAAGAAACAAATGTTGACCCAATACTAAATATCCCACTTGATGTGATCTTCCTATCGGACTGAATCCCTACCCAATGTACATTAGTGAAGCCTTGAAGTTTCACTCCCTCTACTCGTCTGTACCAAATACCATACTAAGTAGTGCCTCTGAGGTATCAACAAATGTATGGTTGCCTTCCAATATAGCTTGGTCAGCTTAACCATTGCTTCACTAAGTTGGTTAACTTCATAACACATGTTTGTTCGTGCATTCACCAAATACATGAATGAACCCACAAGTTTCATGTTAATAGTATCCTCAACTACTTCACCAGAAGTAGCATCCTCCTTCCTCCAGTTACCAACTAGAGGAGTCTCCATGGGTTTAATTCTCTCCATGTGGAAATTTTTTAGTATCTTGTTGGTATCCTTTCCATGAGAGACAATCAGTTCCTCATCTCCTTGCCATACTTACATCCCTAGAAAGTAGTGCATGAACCCCAAGTCCTTCATTTCGAAATCTCTTACAAGATCCTCTTTGCAAGACTTGATCATCTTATCATCAACTGTCATAATCAAATCATCGACATATAAAACAATAATATACAATTTACTTTCAACCACAATATGGTAAAGGTTTTCATTTGCTTCACTTTTGGTGAAGCCCAACCCAGTGAAATAGTTATTGATCATGTTGTACCAAGCATAGGGTGCTTATTTTAGTCCATACAACTCTTGCTTGAGTCCTCACACATGAGACTCTTTGTTGAAGGTCTCAAATCCTTCCGCATGCTCAATATGTACCTCTTCCTCAATGGTGCCATTGAGGAATGATGTATTTACATCCCTCTGATGTATCTTCCATCCCATATGCGCTGATAATGCTAGAATGGATCTGATTGATGATTACCTTGCTAGAGGAGAAAAATTCTCATCGTAATCAATCCCCTCTACCTGTGAAAACCCTTTTGCCATAAACCTGGCCTCGTGTTTCTCCACACTGCCATATGTTGATTGATTTACCTTATAAATCCATCTAGAACTCAACACTAACTTTTCTGGCAGTCTTCGGACCACATCCTAAATGTTGTTCCTGACAACGCACTTATACTCAACCATGGCATCAACCCAAACTGGTTGCTTCATTTCTTCCTCATAACATGATGGCTCAATCTCTACACGTCCGCTCATCATAGACATGTAACCTGTGTACCTCTATGGTAACCTCCTTTTCCTACATTGTGATGTAGCTTCTCCCAAATTTTCTCTAGCATCATGCAATAACCTGTTAGCCTCTCTGGTGTACTTTCTCCCATCTCTGGAAGACTCTTCATGATTTGGTGTCTCCACTCCCTTCTCCACTAAATGTGGCTGCTCCACATCATCTTGAGGTTCCTCCTTTGGAGCTACAAGCTTCTCAACCACATGTAGCTAATTCTCCCTCTCGAGGGAACATCTCATGGCCTTCTCTTCATCAAATTTTATCTATAAGTACCACTATCATCATGTTGGTTGGTAGGTACACTTGATAGTTGTGAGGTGTATAAGGACCCCACAAATATTCCCAACTCTATTGTTGGCTCAATATTTTTCCATGCATATTTGGTTACATGGTAGTAGACTGGTGAACTAAAAATCCTGAAGTGTGCCACACCTAGTTTCTTCCCTGAAAAAAGCCTCTTCTAGTGTACTCATCCCGATAATTCGACAAGGGCTTCTATTTTGAAAATAAACAATTGTGTTGCACACTTCAACCCACAAGTGTAATAGTAGGCCCTGATCATGCAACATCACCCATGGCACTCCCACAATACTCCTATTTTTCCTTTTAGCCACCCCATTATGTTGTGGTTATGGGTGTTATCAACTCTTTTCAAATGCCTTCTAATGCACAGAATTTTTTGAACTCATTTGACACATACTCTCCACTATTATCACTCCTTAGACCTTTAACATTCCTACAAGTATCTTTCTCGACAAGTGCTTTAAATTCACAAAACTTAGAAAATTTCTGATAGTTCTTCTACATGAAAAAGATCCAACACTTACGAGAAAAATCATCAACAAATATCACAGAATACATGTCCTTGGCCATGGATGTTGTCGAGAACGGTCCACACACATATGAGTGAACTCGATCTAGGATCACCTATGCTTGATTATCTTTGTCAAGAAAGGATGCTTTGGAGTACTTTCCCAATGTACACCCTTTGCATGTGTCTACCTGCTCTAGTGTACCCTTGGGAAGACCGGTAGACATTTTCTACATGATCTTCAAAGCACCATGGTACAAGTGACCCAATGTCTTGTGCCACAACTCACTGATGTCTCGTCTATGCAACTTCTCTTCTTTAGTTCTCAAGTAAACAAAATCTTATACCTCCAACTTGTAGAGGCTCTTTACTCGAACCCTTATCCTCTTCATCTGTCCTATGGCTATGTGATGAAGGAACGCCTTTCCCTTACTAAATATCATATCATAGCACTACACAACATCTCACAAAGTTAGGGGAGAACTTGACTCCCTCTTAAAGTTAATTGTACCTATGTCGATAACACTATCCCTCCCATCATCACCCATCTCGATATGCATCTAGAGATCCTTCTCCTCCAAGTTACTAAAGAGTTATTTTTTACTAGTCATGGAAAGAAGCTCCACTGTCCAGGTACCACACACTACCCATCATTGATTACACCATACAAAAGATGAGGGTAAAGTCTAGTGTGAACTTTGAAGCAATAGCCTCACATGCTACTCCTCCTAAGGGGTTCTTACAGGCCTTATTGAGTGGACACTTTGTGGCAAAGTGTCCCAGCTCATGACTGTGAAAGCATTTCACTTTCGACATTTCCTTCTTCTTGTTTCCCTAATAAGAATCTTATCTATAATTGGATGACTTTCCCTTCCCTTTATTTACCTTACCCGCTAAGGCACAATTCTCCTCATCATCATGATTTTATGAGGATCCAACTCTGGTGTTCCATTGAATCTTTTCATCTACAAAGTCGGACCAAAACCACTCCCACTCTAGTAGCTTCTCTCTCTTGTTAACTGAGTCCTACTAACTATGTTAGCTCTTGGGAAGTCCTAGAATTGCTTCGCTCACCAGATCATTATCAAAAAAAATAATACTGACGCTTCTAAGCTCATCTTGGCATTGGGTGAACTGAGTTAAGTACTTCAGAATTGAGTCACCCTTCTTTATCTTGATCTTTCTAATTTTTTCTTTCAGTGCCAGCTTCCTGTGGTCACTGATATTTTGAAATAGGTTTTTCAATGCCTTCCACATTGCAAATGGAGTATCCTTACCATGGATATTTGAAAAAATGTGATCTCGAACTCTTTCTAGGATAATCCTTCTTACTTTTGCCACACATTTTTCTCCATTCAACCATATCTTTAGCATCAGATGCTGGAGGCTTCAGAATATCATGATCTATGAATTCCTTGAGCCCATTGTCTTCCAGCACTACCTCCATCCTGTCCTTCCAAGCTATGTAATTCAAGCTACCCTTCAGGGCATACTCAAGTCTTAAGTTGTAGAATGACATATTGTTGACTCTGAAGTTGAA
>APFE030100958.1:740-18685 GCA_000404065.3 Pinus taeda
AAGACCAAGACTTCTTATAATTCAAGGAGAAGTTAGAGTAAAGACGCTTGCTGGAGAAAACAGATAACTGCTACTGACACAAATGACTGTTTAAACTGACAGAAAACACCAGAAACATTCCAGAGACAAAAATCTTATAAATCTTGAAAATTGCTAAGTATACGTGACTGCACTCAGAGCAGAATGCGTGTATATGCTAATGTTCCTGAGGAAACCTGCGTATACACTGGTTTACTTCAGGCAACGAGCGTGTATACGCTTCTGTATCCAAGAAAATCAGCGTGTATGCAGCCTTTCAAGAAAAATAAAAAAGAAAATTCCAGAAACTGGTCAAACTATAAAATCAGAAACAGACGAAATAGAGTCAATAAGCCAGCAAGTCACTGAGCCCTGATAGGCTTGACAAACACCCAACAAGGAACAACAAGAATGTTGTTCCCCAGCTGAGTCGCCAGTTCTGTTGCGGGAAGTTCTCCCCCAAGGTTCTTGGGTGAAACCTTAGCAGACGGAAAATTATCTAAGTTAAGAAACACACACACACACAACCGTTTACGCTATAAATGACTACCTTTAGGGTGAGAGGGGCATACCTGATGTCCTACGTTTGAGTAGTTACTCAAGGGTGCAAACCCTTCTTCACGTCCCTTCCGCTCCTTGGTCCTGTAAAAACCACAATTCCACAAACTACAATAGTATATGGACAAGATTTTACATAAAAAATGATCTTTATGTTATATGAAAGATGAGTTAGTTACAAACTTATAAACATCTATTCAAGTATGAACTTCACCTATAAATATCATTAACACCAAGAAAGAAGCGTTTCGGGAACAAGACGTGTTTCTTTATTAGATAAATAAAACAATATGGAAAAAGAGCAATATCACATGAATCCGCTTCTGCAGGCTCCAAGCTCAGCCTCCTTCTGGATCCGTCCCGCCTCAAGCCACTAGTAGGTCGCCTTCCATTACTCTCTCCAAGATGTGATGGGAAAGAATGAACATCCAAACACAAAGGAAACAAGGGTTTCCTATACAAGATGGGGGAAGTGCAGAAGGCACAAAGGTCTTCAGACCTGATCAGGGGGATAAAAAATCAGTATAATAACTTTGCTCAATGATTTCCTCCCTTTTAGGCCTTCCCCTTGATGTCTTTTTATACCAACTCCAAAGTAGTTTTTTAGTTAGGAATTGGTTGGGGACAGTTGAGGCCACGGGCACTAACAGGTGATCAGCAGGTGAAACCTGCGATCTCCGCCCGAAAATAAGGAATTTTTATATTTTTTAAGTGTTTTAATACATATACGCGGGTTAGGTATGTATGAACCCGCGTATACACGCGTTTAACTCAGGGCAATGTCGCGTACAGGGAATAAAACACTGTTTTTTAGATATATGACCAGGTCTGGAAGGAGGGGTTGCCCTAGGCCATGGCTGAAGCATCACAAACCATACTGGTGAGATTTGGAGCTATAACAGGTTGAGTTGGTTGCTGGTGGAATTCGAATTTGCAGCAGTGTTTTCTTGGTGACAACGCAGCAATTTCTTTCAACGGATTGCGATTGGAGTATGCTCTTGAGGGCAGCTCAAACTATATTGCATGGAAGGACAGGATGGAGGCAGTATTGGATGATAATGGGCTGAAGGAGTTCATAGATACGGATATCCCAAAGCCTACTGATGCTACTCAAGCTGATGTTTGGCAAAAGAAGATTGCAAAATGTCGAAGGATTCTGTTGGAGGGCGTGAAGGATCACATTGTGTCCAGCCTCCTTGGAAAGGCTACTCCATATTTGATGTGGAAATCATTAACAGAATTATTCAAAAGCAAGAGCGATCAGAGGAAGCTGGCGCTCAAAGATAAACTCAGAAACATCAAATGCGAGAAGGGTGACAGTATTCCCAAGTATCTCACGAAGTTCACTCAGTGTCGAGATGAGCTGGGAAGTGTGGGGGTTACTGTCGATGATGAGGACTTGGAGAGCTTGGCTCTCCTTGGTCTTCCGAAGAGTTGGCATTCCTATCAGGACTCTGTCAATGGTCGGGAGAAGTTGCCAGGATGGGAAAGACTATGGTCAGATCTTGTGCAGGAGGAGATCAGGCGGAGTACCAGGGACGGATCTTCGTCAAAGGGCGCTGATGAAGAGAATTGTGTGCTTTGGCTACTAAAGCAAAGAAATGGAAGAGCAAGAAAGATTCTCAATCTGGTGCGAAAGGCAAGAAGCAGGACATGTCCAAGGTGAAGTGTTTCCACTGTCACCAGCACGGACATTATGCCACTAATTGTCCGCAGAAGAAGAAGAACAAGCAAGCTGCTGGATCTGCAGCAGGAGAGGCTCTAGCCTCATAGTTTGAGCTTGATTTTTCATTGATCGCATGCTTGGTTTCAAGTGTGATGGGATCGGTGTGGTTCTTGGACAGTTGTGCATCTTTTCACATGACGGGAGATAGAGATTTGTTTTCTGATCTGGAGGACAAAGATCTTGGAGTGCACATCGAGATGGGCGATGATGGTAGATACAGTGTGACCGGTATCGGTACTATTTCCTTTGAGATGGAGTCTAGTAAACCCTTCGTATTGAAAGAAGTCATGCATGCTCCAGGATTGAAGAAGAATCTTATCTCTGTGGTGATGTTAGAAGACAAGGGGTATGATGTTGTTTTCAGCAAGGGAAAAGCTTTCCTGTGCAGCAAGACAACTGGTGAGACTCGGAAGATAGGGGTTGGAGTAAGGAACCTTTATCAGTTGCATGTAGATGGATGCAAAACAATGGTAGCAAGGCAGAAGGATTGGTGAGCCGGGATGATGGCGAGTTGTGGCACAGGAGATTGGGTCACCTTCACCATGGAGCCTTGAAGATACTGCAACATATCACTACATGGCTTCCTAAAGGCACACTTGCGCAGTCAGGTCAGTGCAAGGGGTGTACTTTGGGGAAGTTTATGAAAGCCACCTTTCACGAGAAGGATAGTCGCGCCATGATGATCCTTGAGAGAATTCACACAGACGTGTGTGGATCTTTCTCAGTTGCTTCGATAGCAAAACACATGTATTATGTGATTTTTGTTGATGATTTCTCTGTAAGTGTTGGATCTTATTCATGCAGAAGTAGAGCGAGACATATTAAAAGTTCTGTGAATTCAAAGCACTGGTCGAGAAGGAGTCGGGGAAGAAGGCGAAGGCTCTTAGGAGCGATAATGGTAGTGAATACATCTCGGACGAGTTGAAGGATTTCTGTAAGGCAGATGGGATTTGAAGAGAGCTCATAGCTCCCCATAACCCACAACAGAATGGGGTAGTTGAGTAGAAGAACAGAACGATCGTGAGTGCTGCATGGGCGATGTTGCATGATCAGGGCCTACCCCTTCACTTGTGGGAAGAAGCATGCAATACATCAGTATATGTGCAGAACCGTTGTCCTCATAAGATACTTGGCATGAGTACACCCGAGGAGGCTTATTCTGGTAAGAAGTCTGATCTTTCTCATTTGAGGATTTTTGGTGCTAACGTTTACATGCATGTGACGAAGGATGCCAAGAAGAAGTTGGAACCGATCGCAGAGGTTGGGATATTTGTGGGTACACTGATACGCCCCACAACTATCGTGTGTATTTTCCAGACAGTGGTAAAACTGTTGTCCGACGGGATATAAAATTTCAGGTGGAGAAAGCCATGAAGTGTTCGCTTGAGAGGGAGCTACACTTGCATGTAGATGAGGAGCTATTAGTTCCTAAGGATGGGCTTTAGGATGTGGATCAGCCACAGGATGAGGTTCATGGATTGGAAGAGACCACTCAAGCAGCGCCAACCATCAGAGGATGAAAGCACTTGATAGAAGCTGAGCGACTGGCTCAAGATGCAGAGAAAGTTGTAGGACCACCTACAGCCCAACGTAGACAAAGAAAGTCACCTAATCGGTACACTGGATACATGGCTCTTATGAGAAAGTTTGTTGTGACTGAGCCATCCTCTTTTGAGGAAGCTGTGGAGGATCCCGCATGGGTAGATGCCATGGTGGAAGAGTATGATTCTATTGTCAGAAACAGTGCATGGGAGATTGTTCCTAGACTGGAAGGGAAATCAGTGGTGGGTTCGAGATAGATCTACAAAGTTAAGCATGCAACTGACGGGAGTGTGGAGAAGTACAAGGCAAGATTTGTTGCCCGAGGCTTTTCACATATAGAGGGGATCGATCATGAGGAGACCTTTGCACCTGTCGCAAGGTATTCTTCCATACGGACGATTCTTTCTCTCTCAGCACAGATGGGATGGCACATTCATCAGATGGATGTGAAGACTACGTTCCTCAATAGAGTCATTGAGGAGGAGGTGTACATTGAGCAGCCCGAAGGCTTTGAGGTCTTCAGCAGCGAGTCGCATGTGTGCAGGATCAAGAGAGCGCTGTATGGGTTGAAGCAAGCATCACGTGCTTGGTACACACGAATAGACAACTATTTCACAGGACTTGGATTCTCCAAGAGCGAGGCAGATCCTAACCTATACCAGATTGTGGTGGAGGGTAAGTTGCTTATCATTGTACTGTATGTTGATGATTTGATTCTAACGAGTGATGAGCTGTTGATACTGTCATGCAAGAAAGATCTTGCTACAGAGTTTGAGATGAAGGACTTGGGCCTCCTTCACTATTTCCTAGGATTGGAAATATGGCAGCGCAGTGGTGGATTGTTTGTTTCTCAGGGCAAGTATGCTCGGAAGATACTGGAGAAGTTCAAAATGCATGGCTGCAAGCCTGTTGATACTCCTCTTCCTGGAGGTTGGAGGAAGGAGGATACTTCGGGAGAAGAAGTGGATGCCACTGTTTATCGACAGTTGGTGGGGTCGCTGATGTATTTGGTCAATACACGACCTGATATATGCTATGCAGTTAACCAGCGTTCACAAGCTATGGTTAAGCCTACCAAGCTCTTCTAGAAGGCGGGCAAGCATGTATTGCGCTACCTGAGAGGCACATCGGGATATGGTTTGTGGTACAGACAGGAGGATGAGGTGAAGCTATGTGGCTTCACGAATCATATTGACATCAGGTACCATCATATCAGAGATTGTGTGCAGCGGAGGATCATGTTACTTTCGTACATTCCAACGGAGGATCAGGATGCTGATATTCTGACGAAGGCTTTCACCAGGAGCAAATTCGAGTACCACTGAGGCAGGATAGGGGTTACTGATAATCCATATCTTGTCCAGAGGGAGTGTTGAGATTGCAACAAGATGATGGAGCTTAGTGAAAAGAGTCGCCTTCACTAAGTGGGCCCGCAGGCTATTTTTGGCGCAAGTCTATTTTTAGACATATGGATCATGTCTATGGATTGCAGGTTGCTTTTTATGGATGATTGATCAAGTTGGAAAAATAGATGGACTTCTATTTTTAGACCACAGCGGAGTGACTGCTCAGTCTAAATATAGAACAGTCAAATATTATTAGCTCATAATAATATTTAGACTATAAACTTTGTCTTATTCTCTTGGAGCACTTCAGGATGAGCTACGGATGTGGTACATGCAGATCCCAGAAGGAAATACGTGGTTACCTATGGGATGACTAATATTTGCATGCAGGACTTCAGTTAGAACTCAAGTGAGTTGAGTTTAGTGGACTGGAGGTGCAGTTGATGGAGTTGTGTTCAGTTTAGCTTTGTTAAACTGGTTGTATTTAGTCTAACTGGAAAATAGACTAGAGATGAGTTGGGTGAATTAGTTATTAATTAATTCACAAGTTATTAACTCATAATACAACTAATGAATACATCAGTTAACTCAGTTGCATGTCAGTGCATGTTCAGTTCAGCAGGGACAGGTGTTAGAGAATCAGATTGCTATCAGTTGTGACTATAGTTGTGCATCAGATCTTGCACAATCAAGGGATTGAGTATGCCAATGAGTTTTTCCACGTATTTGCCCACATTGCAGCTTGTGCTCACGTGATTTTTCCAAGTAAATATGTGGTTGCCTTGGAATTATCATCAGTTCTTGAGCAAGTATTGAGCAGCGGAGGCAGGCAAGCAGCGAAGGAGATTTGAGCCAGTGATTGATTCGGATCTGAGCTGTATTGTGTGTAACAGAGGTGGAGATACTTGTGAGAAGTATTATGCTGTGTAATGTTACATGACTCAATCATTAATATACAGATAGTTGGGGTTTTTAGCGAGATGCTTTCCCCGGGATACATACTGTGTTAATGTGTGAATGCTCTTGATGTTATTGTTATTGATGCTGCTATATTGATGATCAACATAGAGGAGCTTATGTATTGTGTATGTTTTCCGCAATAGTACATGATCAGGATAATCTCTGTTGAATATGTGTTAAATTATTCAAAATTTCTACAGTTATAACATAAAAAAATTGCACTACTGGTATTCTTATCACACAAGTCCAAGTGCCATGCTCTTATCTTTAATCCGTGAGCCCTAAATTGCTTACCTATGTGCCTTTGGTTCTTAAGCTCCGAGCCTTTGGTCATGAATCTGCATGAAACCTTGTGCAAACACTTATATCTAGCCCTCGACACCTTTTACCTCGACACTTTTGTTTTGTGCCCTTTTAAACCTCGTTACCCTACTACTTCCTTCGTGCTCTTGTATTTTCCTTCTGAGGTCATTCCATAGGGATGGCGTGCCTCAGTGGGGTCCACCATTGCATCTGCATCTAATCACTGCCAGTTTTGGGCCGAGTTGGCTCTAACAACAACAAAATTAGCTCGATGCCTCGTCATCCCGTCAATCTTTTTATGCATTGCTTAAACGTTTCGGGGTCTAGCCTATGGGATGATGTCATGAAGATGTCATGTGTACATAAAAACTGCAAAACTACATGACACATATCCACCTCTTATTGGCCTGGTGTTGACATTATTAGTGACTAACCAAATGCTACCACATATCCCACCTGTTTCATCTCACCCTCTAGTTCTTGTGCACTTTGTTCATTTCTATGATCTGCCATGTGGGAGTCACTAGGCTCCACCTTTGACCAATAATTTGCTTCCATGTGTCCTTTTTCAGAAGCGAGAGAAAGGGTCTCGAGGTCTTGTTTTGCATTGATTTCTTTTATTAAAATTAGTGGGTCTCGACCATTTCTCTAACACTATGCTTGCATTCCACGTTTTCGCAACCATAAATCCATTGACTCCCACTTTGCTACATTTTACTGACTTTGACTCATCCCTGGCGCTCCCTTAGCTCTTAAATTTGAACCTTTCAGGCTGCTACCACCGAGTTGGCATGTTATGTGGGCTCCACCTTATGCCAATCAATATGCTCCTCATTGTTACTATTGTCGGCCATGTTTGCCCAGTCCTCCTTTTGTCACTTTGCTAAAAGGCTCTTCCATGTTTGGCAAAGCTACCAAATTGAACATGCTCCAAAGGATCCTCCAACCAAATTTGTCTCTACACCCTTTTGACTTTGGGGTCCTTAACTTTGACTGGCTCTAACTTTCAATCTAGGGGGACATTTTCGATCTTCCACATACCGCTGGAAATCTATTTCAAATATCTATCCATCTAGGTGGGTTCCAATTACATTTGAAGTTATATGTTGTACTATAAATTCTTTGAAATTATCTATACCTTTTCCATTAATATTGCACCTAAACCTTGATCATCTGTTCCATCATTTTCCATCTTTGACATCATTTTCCATCTTTTTCCATCGATGAAAACACATTTCCAATAATCTCCCCCTTTAGAAACTATGGAAACGCCATGATCAAACATAAATCCTCATGAAGACATACCAACTATGATTGTCTCAAATTTATCCTTTGGATGCATATCTCTTCTTTGCATGCTTCTCCCCATGAGATGCACTTCTCTTGTGCTATATTGTTGTTGGGATGTTGTTGCTAGTATTTTGCACCATGACCTCTCCAAGAATCTTTTTTCTTTTGTTTGATCACCAATTCATATCCCTCTTTGAAATAGATGGAAAAGACACTAATTGGCTCCCCCCTTAAACTTTACGCCCCCTATCATCAATCTTCCCTATTCTTGTTGATCCTATGGACCTGGAAACCTCATATTGATATGTTGAAGGTATAGCAACTACCTTTATTCCTCTTGAAAGGAAGAGCTAGTGGAGGGAGGATAGAGGAACAACTCCCAATATTTTACTAAATACTTAAACTAATCTCCTAGTAGTGGTTTGGAGAAGATATCATCAACCCATTCTTTTGTAGGTACATACTCTAGCTTTACAATCTGATTGGAAATTTTCTCTCTTAAGAAATGGTACTTGATTGGAATATTCTTTCTATTGGAGTGAAAAATAAGGTTATTTGACATGATGATAACACTCATATTATCACAAATAATGGGTATATCTTTCTCATAAAATACCCGTGAATATTGCAAGGTCTGCTTCATCCATAGTAATTGAATGCAATAAGAAGTTGTTGCCATATATTCTGCTTTAGTTATAGATAGAGAGATGGAAGCTTGCTTCTTGCTCAACCATGAAACTAGAAATTCTCCAAGAAATAATGCACCACTTTTAGTGCTCTTTTGATCATCTACACCACCTTCCCAATTAACATCATTTTAAACAATCAGTGAACAATATTTACCTCTTGGGTACTGTTGTCACTTCGACAAACACCCTTCAAAATTTTACTTGCACTTGAATTTTGGAGCCTATTATGGATATTGTGATCAGTAGTTCCGTGGTCACTTGTTGATCCGTCGAAGTCACTTGCTCATACATGTTTAGTTGGGAACAAGTTCATCAACACATTTTTTTTATGCAAGCTCTAACATGCATAACACGGTCCATCAAGATAGTGCATGTGCAATGTTCAACCCATGTCAACAGTCAATGCACACTGTCATTGGAAATCCCTTACTTTTGGCTAAGTACTTATGAAATTTTCACTTAATTTCCATGTCATAATATGTAAACCAATCAAAATCCTTTAAATTAAAAAAAAATGTACATGTCAATATTTTGGAGGGAAAAGAAGAAAAATTAATTTTTTAATTGTATTTTTGGCTTATCTCCTTAAAGGTTTACTCAAATTTCCAGTGTAGACACTCGTTAGATGTGGAATTAAATTCTGCATTGAACAAGTACCATTATGCATACTTTTGAGAAGACCCACAATGCTAAAAATTTAAGATACCTCAACAAGTTTTTTAATGTATCTTCAATTTTTAGAAATTTGGGTCTTCCCAAAAGTATGCATAATGGGTACGCGTTGGATGTAGAATGCAATTCCACATCCAACGAGTGTCTACACTTGAAATTTGAGTAAACCTATAAGGATATAATCCACAAATACAATTAAAAAAAGTAGTCTTCTTCTTTTCCCTCCAAAATGCATAACTCTTATTTTATTATTTTAACTATTACTTTATTATTTTTCCTTAGGAGGCCTCTTTTAGGCTAAAATTTCCTCTAATAAGTTTGTGTACCTTCACTTTCACGGGTGTCATTTTCATGCTTTCAACTGTCGCTTTCACTTTAATTAGTGTTGATTTCATGTTATCTTCGCTTTGGCATGTGTCGCTTTCACTTTCGTTTACGTATTGCAAGTGTCATTCACACTTTTCTCTTCATATAGTAAATGTCGTCTTTTAGCATGTGAAGTGTCACATAATGCATGAAAGCTAGTTTCGGTGTTTACAAGGGTTAACATTTGTGTAAATGAGTTGGTCTTACCATGTAAACATGAATTGTACTCAATTCCCTAGTTTCAAGCATTGTCACACAAGTGTCATCATAGTTGTCGCAAAGTGTATCTTTGTTGTTGCATTGGGTGTAGCTCATCTCAAAGTTGTTGCATTGAGTGAAGGGTGTTGTTCATGTGTTTTGAGTGTTCCATCATGTGTCGTCAAGTGATCTAAGTGTGTGGTCATTTTCAGAATCATGCTTTTGCCTATGTTTCTCTCACTGATTGGACACTTAGTCAAATTGGAAAAACTCTCTGATCGGACCACTCAACCTATTTTAGCCATCCCAAACTACACATTGCGGTCTCAACCCTCAAGAAAAATCCTTGTCTCTTGGCAATATGTAATGCACAATTTCTGCCTCCCAGAATTGCACACTTCGCAATCTGAGTTCACAGGCTTATCCCTTGAGCTCCATAACTGCATAATATTTCCCTCCATCCAGGCCTCAACTGCTTATTGCATAGTCTCAATCATTAAGGCGTAGTCTTGAGATCTTGGACTGAACAATTATGCAATCACTTGGCATCCCTGTCCTTCCAACACTATGCAGTGGGAAAACTCAATTCTCAAGCCCTCAACTTCGCTCCTTGAATCCCTCAATTGTGCAGTCAATTAGCCCAGGCCTTCAGAATTGTGTACTAGGTAGTCTCAAGCCTCAAGCCTCCAAATTGAGCCCTTGAGTCCCTCAACCACGTGGTCCCTCTTCCCAGGCCTCCAGAATTATGCATGGCATAGTCTCAAGGCTCAAGCCTCTAACATGAGTCGTTGAATCCCTCAACTGCGTAATCCTTTGACCTTGGCCATCCTGAACTACACATTAGAAAATCTCCAGCATCAGTCCCAGAGCTTGGCCTCTGGAACTATTCAATCCCTAAGTTAGTCACTCAACTCGCCACCATTTCCAGCCCTAACAAGTGATTTCTTGAAGCATCTTAGGCTAGGGGCTTATCAAACTAATTTGGTCTTGTCATGGGTGGATTGCAGTCGCGGGTATTCTATTATGTCATGACACGATGATGATGAAGGAGATGGAGAAGGAGACCATGCTAGAAGACACCTAAGGAGATGAGGAGATAAGGTGATCATCAGGAAAGAAGATGAAGGAACACTAGATTATAACAGAATATGGAAGATCAAGATCATACTGAAAAATCCTTATCTTCAAGTTATAAGGAGGAGCGATAAGAAGAACATGCACCATATTTTCAATAAGACACAAAGAAAGTACCAACAAAAAGTGACTTGACATTTCCATGTCATCATGTAGTCCATGTCACGAGTGACATATCATGTCACGTCATGAGCCATCATGTGCCACATCATTTGTGTATTATGTAATTCTATATTGGAAAATGTAGAAATCTTGAATAATTTAACACATATTCAACAGAGATTATCCTGATCATGTACTATTGCGGAAAACATACACAATACATAAGCTCCTCTACGTTGATCATCAATATAGCAGAATCAATAACAATAAAACATCAAGAGCATTCACACATTAACACAGTATGTATCCCGGGGAAAGCATCTCGCTAAAAACCCCAACTATCTGTATATTAATGATTGAGTCATGTAACATTAAAAAGTACAATGCTTATCACAAGAAATCCAGTACCAGCTCCACCTGTTACACACAATACAGCTCAGATCTGAATCAATCACTGGCTCAAATCTCTTCCGCTGCTTGCCTGCCTCCGCTGCTCAATACCTGCACAAGAACCGGTGATAATTCCAAGGCAGCCACGTCTTTCCTTAGCTAAATCACGTGAGAACAAGCTACAATGTGGGCAAACTCATTGGCATACTCAATCCCCTGATTTGTGCAAGATCTGGTGCACAACTATAGTCACAACTGATAGCAATCTGATTCTCTAACACCTGTCCCTGCTGAACTGAACATGCACTGACATGCAACTGAGTTAACTGATGTATTCATTAGTTGTATTATGAGTTAATAACTTGTGAATTAATTAATAACTAATTCACCCAACTCATCTCTAGTCTATTTGCCAGTTAGACTAAATACAACCAGTTTAACAAAGCTAAACTGAACACAACTCCATCAACTGCACCTCCAGTCCACTAAACTCAACTCACTTGAGTTCTAACTGAAGTCATGCATGCAAATATTCAACTAAACCATAAGAACCACGTATTTCCTTCATGCAATTGCATGTGCCACATCCGTAGCTCGAACTGAAGTGCTCCAAGAGAATAAGATTAAGTTTATAGTCCAAATATTATTGTGAGATAATAATATTTGACTTTTCTATTTTTGACAGCTAGTCTAAAAATAGACTTGATCACTCACACTGTGATCACTCACACTTTCATCAAAAATAGAAGTCCATCTATTTTTCAACTTGATCAATCATCCATAAACAACAACCTGCAATCCATAGACATGATCCATATGTCTAAAAATAGACGTCTAAAAATAGACTTGCGCCAAAAATAGCCTGCGGGCCCACTTAGTGAAGGCGACTCTTTTCACTAAGCTCCATCATCTTGTTGCAATCTCAACATTTCTTGTGTAGTTCAGCCTGCATAAAATCATAGAATTGTTTCCAATATTCATCAATTTCATTTCCATCATGAATAGCATCTGCTTCATCATACACATACTCTTCTCCTTCAATGTCGAGTTCATCTTCATCAACTGCATATAATGTGGAAATTTGATCTTCGGATTGTTCTTCACCAGGATCTGCTTCTATGTACAATGGTGCTTGAATTTGATTTTGATCTTTTTTTTCCTTTTGCAAAATTTGCAAAGGTTGCCTTCTAAATTGGGTATTAAAGTTCTTATTAAACTGCATTTGTCTCTAAGAGTTGTTGTTTTCTAACTCTAATCTATTTAACTTATCTAACACGGTTTTAATTATATTACACATATCCTCCAGTGGTTGACTTTGGGAAGATTCCATTTTTGCTTTTCCCTTGTCCTGGGAAAGATGTGTTTTTGGTGATTTTCCTGTAGCCACCAGATTCGCTTCTATCTCTAAAGCATTTGTTTGGATTTGATCAAGGGTTGGAGCTCTCCTTTCCCTTAATGTAAATCCAAAATTTGATTCAAAAGCCCCTGCAAAAGTGATTTTTGCACCAATAGGACGAGGCTTTATCTCTGCTGATAGACTATTGCACAATTTGTTGAATCTTCTGACAAATTCAGCCACGGTTTCATCAGACTTCTTCTTTATGGCATTAAACTTTGTTAATGAATATCCATGGTCTCTTTTTTCTCCCCATCTCAGAATAAACACATGTTCCATCTCTTCCCAAGAAGGAATAGAATTATTGGGAAGTCCTTTGAACCATTTCCTTGCTTCTCCATCCAAGGACTGAACAAAAAGTCTTAGAACGACATCTAAATATTCAACATTTAGGCTTTCTGCAAAATTACAAAATACTACTACATGATTCTCTGTTGTTTGTGTATCCTCTCCTGAAAAACAAGGAAGAATTTTGAGGTAATCCTTTGGCATTTGATTGTAAGGTTGTGGTAGTTGAAAAGGTGCATACCTATTGACTAGGAACGCAAGGGCTGCCTTGTTTACTGAACTTTGATTACCGACAGATGTGGAACTTGATTGAAATGCAAATGGACTATTCAAAGGAGGTAATGTAGTTATTGGTTGAGGTTGAATAATTACAGAGGTAAATGAAAAATAACAGACTCAAAAGATTGGTCTTGACAGCTAGGTTCCTTAAATGCAGATGATGAAAAGGATGACTCTATATTAGATGAATGTTCAAACAAGTTGTTGCTTGATGCAGACAATACAGGAATTGGTCTATTACTTCTCCTTGAAAACAACGTTTCAAGATCTGAAAAAGCTTGAGCCTTCTTTTGTGAAGTATCTAATCTTGTATGGGGCCTTCTTGAAGCCAGAGTTATTATTTTGATTCAAAACAGCCAAATATTTCCTCCTCGCTGAACAACCAGAGGAAAATATTGAAACCCAGGGAAATACTTCATGTCTCCTCTCCTCGGCAACGACGCCAATTAATGTTGTTCCTTAAGAAACCAATTTCCTGGCTGTAGGGAAATTGTGCTTAAGACATTAATAAAGATTATTTACTATCACTTGTTGTTTATTAGATTTCCAAATGAAGGACTTGGAAAACTTGGCGTTAGACTCTTAATACATGTATGATAAGAAATTCTCAGAATGCCATTTGTTGCTAAATATAAATGATGAATGAGGAAAGTTTTGAAAGGGAAGTTAAAGACAATATGTTGATCTCTCACAGGAACTATTATCTGTAACTTAGAGGCATTATGATCATGAGGAACAAATCATAGATTATATGCTGGTCTCTCATAGAAACTATTGTCTATAACTTAGAAAGGAAATGAAGACTTTAAGTATAGGAGCGCTCTTTAAGGGATTTAACCCTGCAGCTTCATTACTACACCTAAAAAGAAGAAAACATTGCATGACACATGATAGTGAAACTTACAAATTATATGTAACAACTCCTTGAAACTTCTGGTTATTTTATTAATAAATGATGTTATCAGAAATGCAGTGGCCTGGTTCTCCAAAATTCCAACCCCATCTTAGTAAATTTTCCCCTTTTATACATTGCAAAACAGTTGTTGATCTCTACAATTGTCCAAATTATTTAACTGTTTCTCTAACTATATGAATTAAAACTTTTACAAAACTTTTATAGAGGTTTAATGACACCTCAAAGAACATAAAACAAAAGCAACTAAATAATTACAATAACTGTTGCCCTTTGACTCTGCTAATCTGCTACTGCTCTGACTGTGTCTCAATACTAATTAATCTGCCTTAATCATACAAATTGTGTTTAACTTGCGCATAACCTGGCTTACACATGTATTGGGTGCATTCCAATTGGCCAGAATGGCAAGAAATTTGACCAACCGCCCTCTTCTTTAAATATGGCTTTAACATTGATTTTCCTGTTTACACAGCAAAATCAACACAAAACAAATAAAAATAACTAAAAATACATTAACCTGATTTTATAACTCCATCGGATCCAGAGTTTCATCGCAATCAGCAATCGACCCTTATCTTTACACAACTTTAAGCCACATAACCATGCAACACGAGACTTGAGCATATATGCCCTTTATAACAAAAATATGCCATAATCGTGGTTTTCCGCTTTTAAAATAGTCCGCACAATACCCTTTATCACAATCGACAATCGGTGCTTCCATATATATATACATAACAGGCAGACCCGACGAGCCTTTAAATATAATGTATATATTTCAGGTCCAGCCTGCAATCGCAAATCAGCGGTTTCATCTTCCATCACCCATAACGTGGACCCGCTGATTTTTAAAATGCTGCCTATAATATTTCAGGTTTGGGCGCAAGTCTTCTCCTTGGTTGCCTTCACCAAGGTGGGTTTTAATGGTGTTCCTTAATAAAACCCACTAATTTCTTCATTCCCTTTGTATTTCGACTTCTAATAAGGTTATGTTTGCACTTTGATATATATATATATTATATTATATATATATATATATTATATTTATATATATATATATATATATATATGTAATGTATGTATGTATGTTCATATAATCCTTTGGCCCCCGACTTTGGCCTCCGATATATCATTCCTTTTGCTTCGTCTCTTTTTTTTTTAAGTATTTTCAAAAATGAAAATGAATATTATAAACAATAAACAATGCATGTTACAACAGGTTACCACATACTAATCTTGTTTTATTAATGCCACAAGGTGGACACTCCTTAATTTTCATGACGAATCCTTTGTGCATGTGCAGATGAAATGATTTAGATTGTTTTTCCATGAGGTTGTCAGTTATAATAGCCCTTTTATCCATGATAACTCATGGTGGGTTAAGGCATGGGAGCGAATCCCTTACCCTCATGAATTTCGAGAATTCTAATTTCCATTTTGTTTGCATCTCATTTTGTTTGAATCTCTTGAGCTCTGCTTTGATCTTCAAGGCATTTTCTTCTTGTACCCTGTCCCACCATAAGTCTACATGTCCTCTCATCTTTGCAATAATAAACTTAATTTGGTTCTCTTCTGGTATATTTGCATATTGAAAATGTGTGTTCAAAGCATTTATCCTATATTCAACAAATTCTTATCGATGCAAACTTCCATTATATATAGGTGCTTGTTCCTTTGACCTAAAGCCTCAACCAAAATATACTTTAAAATTTGACATTTAGGGTTCTACAACTATCTCATCTTCCTCCGTTGCAAGTTCATCGTCACTTGTATCACATGTTTGATCATAATGTCCAACAACCTCTATGGCTTCTATCCTTCACCAAAGAGTTCTCACATCTTCCTTCAACTTTGTATTTACAACTACTCAACCACTTCCTTGACCTCTATCTCTTCCAACTCTAAATGCCATCCTTCGAAAAATAGACCAGTTAGAGGGACAACTTACATTACCTAGTTTCCTATTTTAAAGATCTTACTACTCTAAGAATGAATGATGCAAGAAACAAAGGAGATTAAGATCCACCTGGAAAAACTCTAGTTCAAAAACAAATATGATTAAATCGTGTTTTCAAGCCAAAAAGAATCTTACCATCTACAATTGAACCACCAATATGAGGCAATTATAAATATAACAATTTTTTTTGTGGATGTAAAATATTATTTAAATAAAAATGTTGCATCACACAACTCTTTCTAAGTAGCTCTCCAAACCTATATGAACTAACTTCAATGTTAAAAAAAAACACAAACATGAGTTGGTTATTCACCTCTTACTCCGGCCATACGATGATAAATATTAGACTAAAAACCAAGAAAAGTTTCAATTTTCCTTGGTAAGTCATATCTATTGATTACATCCATCTAACAATTCAAACCACATCTCGAACATTCCTCTATAATAGTATATCCAAAGATAGAGATTTAAGAAAACTTAGCATCAAATTTTAAATGCAAAACATGTAACTTAACACAGTGATAATTCAATGCCATGATTGGTTTCAATGTAATCAAATCAAATCATAATAAATCATGACCCAGAAACAACTTTTGACGTTGCTTTCCTTTTTCTTATGAATTCTCATAAGCTCATTGGAGAATTCGTGTAAATCAACTTCATAATGCAACTTGTCGCTCACGCCAATAATCTAGTAATTAAGTCAAATAAATTTCCATTCATGAATGCTAACTAATTATTGTTGCAACATCTTCAATTCCATAAATCTAATTATTATTATGCAGTAAAAATGGTTTTGTAGACAAAATATATATGAATTTTAACAAACTGACAGAGAATAAAAGCTTTGTTCTTCATTCCATCCAACACATTCTTTGAATACAACTATACACACTTTTCCCTCATTCTCTTTGCGTAAGTGTCTTTGTTTTTAATATGTGGCCAAATTATGGTTACAACGAGATTTTTTTTAGATCCAAAAAAGTAGGATCTAGTCAACATAATAGGGAGAAAAATCATAATCAACTAATACCATTCAAACACACATCAAGCAATTCCCAACTTCTGGATAATTGCAAGCTACATTTTTCCAATAAGATATTTATTAAAAAAAAACTCACCATCTATTCAAGAGAAATAGACTTTTTATAAATTACATGGAAAATAACAATTTCATATGATGCTCGAGATCCATTTTATTTCTACCGGAAAAACACTACTACAAACATCAAAGTGGTCTAGGCAGGGGTAATAATAACCATGTAGAGTTACTTAGCCTCAATATTTTGATCTTATTCGCTAATGAAGAGCGATGAAGATAGTTATAAATTTTCGAGGACTATTTGATTATTATAAATGGGTTAAATGAGATCATCAAATGTCATAGTGTAACACCCCTCCATTTTATGTAACACTTTATTGACCAAATCCAAGAAACGCTAGGTCTAAGGTATAATAATGAAATTAAATGGATAAAAAGATCCATAAAAGTGGGATGCCACTAAAGGAAACCATATCATGAAAGAGGTCAATAAATATGTATTGATGAGATAAACAAGAGGCATTTGATCCATGGCAAGAACTCTAAGCTCGGGGGTGAACTAGAGGAAGTCAGTTCTAGGTTGGGTGGCGGTGTTCGATTTTCCTAGTGACATTCTTTCCAACACTATGGTCTGATTCAATTTCATGATATGTTCTGTATGTTGTCTCCTTACTCTTTATGTTATCGAATCTTTAATCTTATGTGTATAATTTCATGTGTTATCCATGTTCATGATATAATTGAATAATTATGCATGTGACAATAATTGAAAC